>QKQZ01026623.1:0-74330 GCA_003595255.1 Solenopsis fugax
CGACGACGACGGAAGACGACGGCGACGACGACGGTAACGGGTAACATTCGCGCACGTTATATTCTTTCGTCGTCGGTCGTCTCGTTTCTCCGTTCCTTCGAGAAAGGGGTGTCATCGAGATCCAGGCTGAAATTTCATTTCAACCGGGAAACGTCACTGACCTGGACATCAGGACTACCCGCCGCGCGATCTTCCGCTTCATGATTTCCTCGAGATCTTTCGTGCCGCGGATGTGAGAGTGGCGGCGCGGCGCCCGGTTCCGAGATGAAACGTCTCGGATGATAAGAATACTTTACTCTATGCGAATGCTTCACTTATCGGGAACGAGTGGTGGAGAACGAGCACCGCAGTGAAGCTGCGACAGTGGTCGGGTCTATAATTAACTGTGGAGGAAGCGTCTGGCAGCGGAACGAAGTATCATCTCTGCAAGAACTTAAGTTCATGGATTCTTGATGGAAAATTCTCTGGTGGACTCTCGATGAATTAGCAACGAGACACTTGAAAAACGAAGGATGCGACTTGCACATCACGAATCTCTTCTGTCATTTTTTAATAAGCGTTGCGTTTTAAATAATTTAATAGATCCAATGAACGTAAATATGAAGTAGTAACTTCGGAAATAAATCATTGAAACTTGTGAAAGAGTATCATCAACAAGCGGTGTTAATAAGTGTATGGAATAAACTTCTTGAATGTAGATAGCAGTTGTGACGTGAAAACGGAGTGGATCGGCCACGAAACTCAAAGCGGTGAATAAACTGTGCGATCGTTGGAAACTTTTTTTTTATTGGTTTCCCCGCGCGTTAATAAGAAATCGCATCTCAGCTTCATCGTCACTCGGCGTGAATTTTGCGGCGTGAGGCACGTTGCAGAGCGGGAATCAGAATTACCCGCGTGACTCATTTCGGAGAAGTGATATTCTGAGCGACACCTCGGTCACGTTTTACGAGCGCAGTAATTCCTCGCGGAAGCTGAGTTAACGGCTTCGCGTGCGGCCTCTCGTTGGCGGGGGGGCTACATCGGAAAACGACGACGACGACGAGGACGACGACCGGATGATTAAGAGGGGATGATTAAAGCACTCGGATGCTCAAACCTGAGAGAGAACGCGTCGCTAGGCACATCCTGATCCGCGAGGAGGTCGATCGATTCCAAAATTAACGCGCCGTGAGTGTCAAACGAGCCGCGACAAGAACATCAATACCCTAATAAATGTCACTCGCACGATCGATCGGCGCCTTTTGCCAGCCATGACGTAAAGAGAGAGGGCGATTTAACAGCGACGAGGGTCAACGTTGTCGAGAGCGGCTGTCTGGATCGGCTGTTGACGATCGTATGCAGGTACGGCTCTCCTGTGCGGGTGCGCCCAAGTTCGTGATCCTGACACCGCTTAGGGGGTGGTCCCCTACAGTTATGCACGGATGGAGGATGAACTGCGGTGCGTGAGGGAGAGAGGCGGACGCTCCTAAACCGATGAGATGACAGTGCTGTGCGTGTTGTGGGCTACTCTGTCCACTGTGGCCTCGATCCTGGCGTGCTCTGGTTTTTACCTGCCTTATTGGATTCAGGTGAGCGTTACACGTCGTCATTACAAAGACGCCGGAATCTTTTAAAAGTTCTTCAATTTCTTAGCGTTGAGGCACTTTTTGAAGATTATAGCAATAATTCGTGAATCACGAGAGTTCTGTTCTTTCTTCTCTTCTTATCTTTTTAGATTTGCATAAATCAGCTGAATATATTTTCTTTAAAATTAAATCAATGTCGCTATCTTTCTCCCTTTCTCGCAATACATTAGCATTTCGATGTTTGATGGTCGTTACCGAGTGACGTTAATGTTGCGATAAAGCAGCACATTAATAAATACAAAAGCAACACGTTCAATCGGATACGATAAAATAGCATTATTACCGGTCACAACTGAATTAGTTTTGTGATAATATACGGGTTGATAGCCCGATACGCTATGCACCGCACGGCTGGCGTACGAGTACAAAATGATCGATAACTTTTAGCTGATGACTGGCAACTTTTAGAATTATGCTTATCGAGTGCGTGGAAGTTCGCCGTAACTACGCTACTTCTCGTTCCATCACTGTAAAACTGTACGACATCGTTTCTCACGTGTTTGCGACATCGCTGAAGAGTCATTCGGAATTTCGTACGATCTTAGTTCGCGCATTTTCAGGACTTTCATTCGTATCTCCGCATATACGAGTATGTACGAGGACCTCGCATTTCCGTGAACATGACGACGTGCAGATATGGGAGAAAATCGTTTTCGCCTTTTCGCTTATCGTCGGAGGGTCTCGTATCAACGATTTTGATGACTGCGACAATTTCTCTGGCACGATCGTAAAGCGATTTAATAGGCATCGTCATAAAACCGACGAAATTTGCGTGTTCCACTAAAGTAAGTCAGTAATTTCGTGAGCTAATAAAGATGTATGTGTCATATCTTAAACCATTACAAAGAATATAAAAATATCGTAGATTGTTTTGTTTATTATGTTTAAATATCTGTATAAAATTGGAGCTCAATTCTCCAACTTGTTTAAAAGTTATTGAATTTTTTTCTTTGTTGTTAATTCTTATGTAAAATTACATTTTGTAATACTTATTTGCAAATTTGATGAGAAAATAGTATTACGAAATAAATCAAATTTCTTTACATGTATTAATAAGACTAATAAATATTTGTGCAAAAGTTAATTTGGATCCACTTATTCGTTTAAATATTATTTACCTAAAACTGCAACAAAGCATTGTCATTTTACGCTGCATAAGCTATTTGAAGTCAAATTATTCGTTGTTTTATTCTTTGCAACTAGTTCGGAGCGGAGGAAAATTCAGGCTTTCAGGAAATGCTAAAATTTTCAATGATTGAGAAAAGAAAAGAATAAGCTTAAAAAGTTTGCAGTTTTTCAAATTCAATAACTTTTAGCTAGTATTATGTAGCCAAAACATTCTTAAATAATGTGAATATTTCACGATTTCAATAAAGCGTATCAAGTATGTCGACTAATGAAGGATCCCAGCATGTTACGCAGCGGGATACGCGGCCCTTTTACGCGTTGAAGTTATAATTCACGAGAGAACGGAATTTGTATATTTTTCTTACGTTGCTTCTTACGTTGTATGCTTCTTGCACGTGTACGAGTATTCAAGTGGCAGCCCATTTATCACTTTCGAACCATTTATTGGGTGATCAAACGGTTAAAACTCGCGAATTCGAATTTCAGGATTCGTTGAGATCGAATTGCGAGCCACGAGAGCGGCGCGGTGCAACGACTGCTCTCCAATGCCCGTTCCCATTAATTCTTGATTCCTGCCGCGTAGTTAAGTGTAATCCGATTATACGTGTATCGATGTATTTCTCAATAAATTAGCTGGGTATGTGAGCGAGGCGATGTGAGCCTTCGTCAGAACGCGGATTAAAGGATATTAAAAGAGTATTAAAGCGCCTTTGCACCTTCGCGAGTTTTAATGTTAAGATAAGATTGCAGCATTTCATTTTCGCATCCGTCCATTCGGATGATGTAAAATTAGACGAGATGAATAGTGGCGGAGTTTGCGACAAAGAAGCGAAATATAGAAGCGAAGAATGGTGAGGAAAGAGCAACTTGGAAATAAGAAAAGCAGTGAAGCTAGAGAAATAAGAGGCAAAGGTGGAAAGAGGACGGCAAAGAAAACGTGAGAAATCGAACGAGCTCGAGTCGTCCGACAAGATGGATCGTAGAGCGGCGATAGTAATCGGATTCTTCGTTCTAAACCACGAGAGCGAACGAACGAAACTGAAACATTAATTCTACTGTGCAAACGTCTTAATACACAGATATTCGTTACGTATTGTTACGAAATTGGTAGTTTGGGAAAGTTAAGAAAGTAAATTGAAGAAAAATTTATATTGCGATAAAAAGCTGCGCAAGGAGAAGTTTATGCGAAAATAAGGATTCAAAATTACATTCTTTATCATTCTAGGACTAGAATACTCAATAAAAAAAGGCCTTTAATAAAAATGCTTGTTAAAGAGTATATTATAATTACGTAATAAAATAGCAACGTGGTATATTGTAGCGTGCCTTAATTCAATTGAATGATTTCATTCTAACTGCTCTCCGGCATTGTCAACAAGTGTAACAAAGTCTGGCTGTGACGCGAAGCAAAATTTCGGTCCTTGAAACTTACCGAGACGTTCGTTACGCGTACAAGATTCTTGAGCGAGACAAGAATGCTCTGGGTACCGGCAACTTGGTAGAGAGAGGTTGATGAGGCGAATATCGTCGAGTAGGATAACTTTGTACTTCGTGTGACTACTATTTGCCTTTACCTGACCTGGCCGATGTTGTCGCAGATTCAGGGTAGTTTGCAAACGAAGTCCCACCCGTGGTCAAATTGTTCGTATTCCACGTGTCACGTCGCCGGAAACGAAGCCGTCGAAAGATAGAGTCCCGTTTTTCAATTACATGTTCAGAAAACTACGACTTTTCCTGCCCCGAATATATTTTGTATTTTCTCCAGGTTAAGTTTGTACACAGACTTTGTAACAGACCCTTTTACTTTAGGTTCGTGGATGGTGAGAGAAGTTACAGTTTGCTTCTCCGAGATCTCGTTGATCGTAGACGTTTCGTTTCTCGGAACTCGTTTTGCACTGTTTAAGATTAATGACGTATCGGTTCGCGGTACTACAAATCACCGGAAGAATCTACAGTTATAAGGGAAGGCTTGTTGATTCCTCTCTTGAGGAATCTTCTTATCCAAAGCGTTTCATCAGTTTAATTAACGAATGACGCTCCTCTTTAAAACCCATTAATTTCTTTTTATTTCTTTTCATTTTTTTATACATGTGGAGGTTTATGAGTGCAAATTATGTATAACATTTTATGGAATTACTTTTATGTAAATAAGTAAATATTATTAATAAATTCAATTAAATAAATATTTTATACAATATTACATAAATATAATTTTTTATAAATAATGTTTGTTTGTGTTTGACACATGATCTTTTTCAAAGCTTTGTTTAACTGTAAAAGTTGGTTGAAATTTAATAAATTATTAAATTATATTTGAATATATTTTTTTACATTGGAAAATAAAATTTTGAAAAAATCTTTTTCAAATAAAAATTGTAATAATCTTTTTTATATTGTACTAATTAGATATATCTTTAAAAACATATATATTCATTTATAGACATGAAGTAAAAAATTTTAAATAAGAAAGAAGAACTTGTAAAATCACGCAATTTTAAGTTTAGTCGGAGACTTTTATTGCAATTTATTAATGGAAACAAACGCGAAAAAAGAAACGTGCTCTAAGAAAACGGCATTTGGCAAACGACAAGCGAGCTTATTACGACCACCTCCTCCGCCAAAGTCGCGCTATATTTTCTCCATATTAAGAGAAGCAATCAAAAGCATTCAAACAGGACGGCGAGACATTTTCCGTTTCTTTGGCGCCGTGTAAAATCTGTTGGAAAGGGGAGAAAATTTCCCTTGCTGTGCCATCGCCTTCGCATATAAATGAATAGAATGCGTAAGTCTCTTGCCTCGAATGCTGTTGCATGTTCGTGCGACGCGAGGATTTTCGTGTCACGAATCAGCAGCCTTCAAATGACGTTAAATTGACGTCAACGTTTCTACTTTACGCTTATTCAAATATTCTTCATCTTATTCCTGCAATTACCTTCCATTCTACAAACAACTCGGGAAAGTTACATTAGAAGGAGGATGAAATTAAGTCTGCAAATTTCTTCAATATTTATGAGCTCTACTGTATCTTCATTGACTTTTTTATCAGACCGTAATTTCAAGTTCGCTCTCTAGATTTCGCCAAAGTTAGCGGGCTTTGGCGACTCTGTACAGCTTTATTATAGAATCTGACGTTAAAGAACGCAGTAGCGTAACCGCTGCATTTCTGTATTTTTGTGCCTTGTGTATTTCAGGGACGATTGCTGGGTAAGGCGGACGCGTACTTCAGTTCCTTTCGACGTTGCAACTACCCGCGAATCAGGCCCAACGCCACGCCCGAGATAGTTTACGAGTGTGCGAGGTACTCCAGGTACGTATTCTCACATCACTATATTCCCATATCAAAGCGAGCGAGCGCAGGCACGTAGCTGCGATTACGATCCTCGAAGGAACAAGAGGAAATGAAGCTCACAGAGTTCAAGATTCTGTAGAACAGTTGTTCAATCGTCAATCTGCTCGAGTCGTTCTCGTGAATTACCGTGTCGAAGTAAAAGAAGAACGATCTCGTCATCGGACGCCTCTTTCGATCGATTTTAATTATCTTGATTTAATTCAAGAAAGAGATCTCTCGTAATTCAAGAAAATATAATTCTGATTATCAAGACTGCAACGCACGGAATTTATATTGCCAGAATAAAGTTATATGTTCATTACCAGTGACAGCGACATGGAAGAAAATTTATAAATTAATGTTTTATTTATTTTATATTAATTTATATATAACTTGCGTAAGTCTCTTGCCTCGGATGCTGTTGCATGTTCGTGCGACGCGAAGATTTTCGTGTCACGAATCAGCAGCCTTCAAATGACGTTAAATTGACGTCAACGTTTCTACTTTACGCTTGTTCAAATATTCTTCATCTTATTCCTGCAATTACCTTCCATTCTACAATAACCTAATTAGCATAAACGAGGATTAAAAGCTTGCTAAAAATGAACATTTATTGTAAATTGCGTGGAATTTGAATTATACAAATTATACTATGCTCGTGGCGAAAAAAGATTGCACGCGTTTGTGAGCCGCACGCGAGGGGGTAATATTTGAAGTTTCGACAAGAGAGACGGACGGGTTAATTTGGGTTCGGGACGCGAATCTGAATAAATTCAGCCGGGCTCAAGTGGCCCGTACAATTCGTCGAATAATTCCTCGCGGAATACTTGGCGCGGATGTCGCGGATCGTGCGAGAAAAAACACCGCGCTATAAAAACTTTCTTCGTGAACTAGCGTCGTTTCTGCCGCGCGCGCGGTCGTAAAAATCGCGGTCGCCCCGCGGCATTGAAACTGAAGCACTGTTATTAACAAAGGGAATTATAAAGAGCTGGGAGGGAACTAAGAGAAACGACACGGTCTTTTCTCTTCTATGCGCACGAAATTCAGAATTACGTGGCATATCATAAGTCTACTTAAAAAAATGAATATTTCCCGTTTGTTTTACTAAATAATCATTTTCACCTGTTAATACAGGAATTAATTTACGGTCAATCCTCTTGAGCTTCTGAGCGTGCAAAAATAATTAAGTTAAACGTCATTGCGTGATCGTTCAATTTTGTATTTTCAAAATTTATATTGGAAACGATAAACAACAAAAGCTCTAAACAATATTGTATAATTGAAAATGTATGTAAGTTGCACGTAACTTGCATTAAAATAAATTTTCACGTATGAAATATGCATGAAAATAAATTTTCATAATATTAATAATATTAATTATCAATATCAAAATAACAAATTACTCGGTATACATATGCTTACAAAATAGCACCGATAATAATCATAATAATCGACATAGAGCAATAGTTGCGATAACAGTGTGCAAACACGTGATTAATCGGATTTGATTGCGTTTCGACCGCAAAATATAATAAAGATGTTTGCGCGAATCATGTGCTTTTTTTACTGAGTATCATGTTATCCCGTTCACAACTAAACGACCGAATCCCCGTATTTGTTCCGTAGGTTCGATTGAAAACGCTGAAAACAGAAATTGGGCTCTATTCCACGGTCGAATTACGGTCCACGCGTTTCCGATTACGGAGAGAATTCGCAATGAAAAATACGTGCAAGGTTTACACGCGTATGGTAAAAGAGACGACCCGTGACAAATTATGAAAGTTTTGCCTGTACTTTTTTTATCCGCGCACTCGTTAATCGATCTAACATCCCGCGCTCGTGCATCGCTGATGGACTCATGCACGCACAATCTGCAATGTGTTTCGCAGATGGTCGCGGAAATAGTAATTTATCTCAAGTTTAATTTGACGCCGCTTGAATCGAGTTTTGCCTGTCAGCCTATCTTTCGCGAACGCGTCCGAAGAGAATTACAATTTTGCGCCATACATGAGTCGTAACAGACAATATGATCGATTTAGCTATACATATTGATGACGTCAACAGTGGTATGGAATTGTATGGAGATTGTTTTGACGATTGTTCTTACTTTACGGGAGGACGTACAATAGTGGAAAAGACAGAAAATAAAGTTGACACGTGTGTGTGTCACTATTATGTTTCTTCTTTTTTTTTTTTTTTTTTCAAAATGCTCGTCAACAGACGGAACTTTATTCTCTAACGTGCTTTATTCTCGAATCAGTTTTAAAACGAGTGGATTTCAACGTTAATATCGTGTTAATTAAGCTATATGACTATTACCATAATGTAGTGGAAATGAGATTATAGCATTGCCTTAATACTTCTGTCTGCAGAAGGTTTCTCTGTAAAAAAAGCGAGTACTCCTCATCGAGAATACCGTGTGGCAAATACAAGCGCCGACAATGAGTCATTCGCAGATTTAATTCCGCTTATATTCTTTCCAACGAGATCTCGCTACGGAAGAGAATATAAAAATGTGTATCTCGCGTATGTGTACCTCTGATTTAATTTCCGTAAATTCGTATGTAGGTCGGACGGTGTCAGTACCATACGACGAAGCTGCTCTACGTTTTCATTTGCGATGCATGCTCGGCTGAATAAAGTTTTTCACTCATGCGTCGAATCTTCATTATCAATTAGAAACAGCTGACAAATTTTCAAAAGAAAAAACTTTAATCTTAACGACAAATTTTTAACGTTGCAAAATGCACTTGCGTCGATTACTACGTATTGACGCCTATTTTTTTCTATCCGCTGCAATTTAGACTCACCCAGTTTGTGTTATAGGTATTTCAATATCTGATTTTCGAAAGTGTCGATTGTACCATATGCAATTTCTCGATTGGCCAAACACTCCCGATAATCGTACGCGCAAATGTGTTTCTCTCTTCTCACCCTCTAATGCAGGCACGATAAGTGCTAATAATCGGTCTCTAAATTGGAACAATTCGATAGTTCCATAAACGTTATCTATCATGAAGTCAGTTCAGCAATTTATCGATAATGATTCATTTCGTGGTAAACTTTATAAAATAATTTCTTAAACTGTTTAGAGATTTAATTTGTATCATTTTTACACATTATTAAATATTTTTCATTATTTCAATTACTGCAACGGTATTTCAACAGTGTATTAAAATATGTCGAGAATTGGATTTATTTAAAGTTAGCTGACACAGAAAAGCTATATCAGTTAGCACTGCCCGAAATAAATAGTAGGTCGGGGGAATAGCTGCGAAAATGTACGAGAATCGAAAGGTTTATTTCACAGCGCCCACTAGGATTAATAATCTATTTTTTTGCGTATCATAACAAAAGAACGAAAATAATATTTACGATATTTTACGTCAGAATTCACACCACGAAAAATATTGTGTTTGGTCGTGGTTAACGGATCAAAACTTTGGAAAGTTAAAAACAGATAATACGATATTACACGCGACGATCTCTCGATAATATTTGCATAAAATAAAAAATATTCCACAGTTCCGGTCGCTTTTATAGCCTCTCGCATCATCCTTTCGTTTTTCAACATCGGCAGTTCATCAGACATCCAATTCTTTATTCGGAATATGTATTCATGATGTTATATTTTTTTTAATTTTCATGCAAAATTCGCAACGTAATTGTTTGCGAAGATTGCTTTATCATATTTTTTATCAGTGAATTATAGGATAAAATTTTCTGCATTTAAGAGATTCAAGTCGCGATTTTAACAGATACCAACTGAGAAATCGTGTTACAAATTTCATGATACCATTGAATTACTAATTCCTGTTCAAAATACAAAAAATGTTTGCAAAATAATAATATAACTTAACTCTTTGTTTAATTTTACCGTGAAAATTTTAATTATACATTGAAATCCAATAGCTGATGATTTCACGTTTGAGTTAGTTCTCGTAATATTATTGCATCAGGATGTAATTACATGAAAATATATTTGCTCCCTCGTTTTGCTTGAGGCACTGGCTCGATAAATCCGCGCTAATTTTGTCATGTAAATTGCGTACGTTATTATTGATTAATATAGAAAGACAAATATAAATAACGAATAAAGTTTATTTCGTCAAATTCGTGATGAACATGTTGTACGCCAACTGAGGCTTCGATGTTACTCGAATCGTCCCATTACAATTAATAAATAAAACGTTATTTTTGCATCAATAAATATTTGATATAAATCTTTTATATCATAATAATTGCTATATAATGTTGAATCCGTACGAGGAATCGCGAGGAATATTCAAGAATCTTTTGATTCACGACTTGAATCTTTTAAATCTACAAATTAACATGGATAAATGAAATTATATATTCTTCAAATGACATGAAATAGTTTCTTAATTTATCGAAAACTGTTTATCATGGATTGCAATTTTCGTTGCAGTTTTTGGGACATACCGAGTGCTTGGTGGCAGGCGAGCACAGTCACGATGGGAATTGGCGTCGCAATCGCAGTAATCGGCGCTCTGACGCTTCTGGCAGCAGCGTCGTCATTCCTCCCGCATATTCTCAGGACGCCAAAGCACACGAGAATCCTTGGGTCCTTACAATTACTCGCTGGTGAGTGTATTATAAGTATACTTTTCGATATTCGTAACTAAATATGGCGATACATATTAACATGTCATTGCCATCAATGTGCCACCATTTGCGAAAGAAAAATATTTCTGAGTATCGTTGAGTTAGATAAAATGGGCTTCAAACTCATTTTTTATCGAACGCGGAAGAGAAAAAATTAATACACCTTAAAAAATGACAACCCGTCCGCTTGTCAAATTGATGCGAAAGCCAACGGAGCAGCGAGACATTTCGCAGCAAAATAATCAACTGTCCCCAAATAAACTAGATATCATAGCGACGTCATTCTTCTTCCAGCATTGACGTATTCCATTTACGCGCTTCAAGTTCGTTGCTCCTGATTTGTTCCTTTTCTGCGTTTAAGGTCCGCTTTCGAAAAATAACAGAGTCCCCCAGACTCTGTGCGACATGATCGATACGGGGTAAAATCGGCAATGTAGTAATACTGATTTTTCAAGAGAAAAATGCATTTGAAATCACGAAATTCACGTAAAAAGATCTCTTTTGTTAAAGTGGATTCGTGTTTTTCAAGCAAAGCAGTTTTGCAATTTAAATTATTTTTTATAAGTAATATCTTCAAAGGGAAAGGTGCCTATTATCCCTCAACAATGTTATCACTGTTACAGAAGAGTGAACAAATAGGATTAACTAATGCTTTTTAACGCGGCAGCCGAAATTCAGTGACGCGATTAAAAATTGATAGGCCACTTTCTCATTTGCTTGTTACAGCAACGATGATATGCGGCGGTCTGGTCATGTATCCGATAGGCTGGGATAATGGGGAGGTACGCGAATCCTGTGGGAAAGGGGCCAACGTTTACAATCTCGGTGAGTACCCTCGGTCTCGGAATATCATTTTCGAAGCTGCAGAAACACTATGCAGACGATGCTGCGGGATGCGAGCCGAATGGAATGGTGCCGGAACTTAATTCCGGCGGAATGCGGCGCGCGAGTTATCGATTTAATTTGATAACTAATTAACGTGCTCGATGGACTCGCACGCGCGCGTGCGCGCGCGCAAAGAGAGTTGCGCCTTGGTTGCTCGTTTCCTAGTTTAACGACGTCTTCAATGAAATTGCCGTTCCGATGTGGCACGGAGAAATCTGTGGACGTGTGCGTCTGTACGTGATTACTCTTAAGACGTAATTACCACGACGCCGACAACGACGATAACGACGACGATGGACCAGAATCGGTAATGGTAATGGAACTTTCCGCATTTTCGTCGATGAGTTCCCGGAACGTTTTATCGAGCATTCAACGATCTACAGTTATTCCCCGAGACTTTACGTAAACCGATCGAGACTTGTGACTTTTGTAACTTTGCGACATACAAATTCATGTCTCACTGGCCTCAGGCATAGTTTCTGATTTTCCCATAATTTCCCGGCACGTAACGATGCGATTCGACATCGGCGATCCGATGATTTGCCTTTCAATACCCGGAGGATGATTCGTTATTGATTCGCCGTAACTGCAGATGCATACGTTGTATCCCGCATGCAGGATTATCTCCGATAAATCCGCATTCAGTTTAACTGCGCGATAGAATCCGAAGAAAATATTCGAAGCTGCATCAAGTAGAAATCGCGTTAAAATAATCTTAAAATTATATTTTGCACTTGGAAACTATTCAATTCTAAAACTATTGAGATGTCTCAACATTTTATGAATTACGCGAAAAGGTGAGACTTTGCGTCAACAAAAGTGCCAACAAAATAAACAGCAAAAAGACGTTTTGAACGCGAGCGCGATTGTATGCGGTCATTTTTCGGTAGGATTTTAGAGGGTTATCGAATATCCAGCCAAAACGCATAATCCGTGCTATTCGGTGCACAGGTGACAAGCAATCCCAGGTGAGTGCTACAGGAATAGACCGGGCTGGTGGGTCAAACCGACGTCAAAACCAACATCACAGCGATGACGGCCGAATCGCATGTATTTCAATAGGGTATACCGTTAGTTAAACGATATCTCTTGCGGGTTGAAAATTAAACTTATTCATTCTACAAATTCTGACAGAAGCAGGAGTGTGCGTCGAATCGCAGCTCGAAATCGTGGCTCGAATTATCTAAAGTTGTATCGATCGAACCGATCGCTGCCATTTCAATACCATATTAATTATTGCATAATCGCAATTAACATTTCCATTATTTTAACGCTAAATTAGATTCAAAGGTCCGTTCCATTTGTATCATGACGATATCGCTTACGTATTATTACGTATCATTTATAGTATTATCATTCAGTTTATAAACGCTTCTCTGTTTCTCTCTGCCTATTTCTATTATTGCACAAATATTTGTAGCAATAACAAGCTAAATTATGATGTAAAATTAATAGAATTTAATATTTAAAATTGGCCATAATCGCAGTGATGTGGTCTTACCCAGTTATTACGTTAAGCAATTGATTGCATTTTTTAAAAAGCAGCTCCTAATAATTATCCTTTTCATTCCGCGGCACATGTGACAGGACCCCGACAGAAATCTGGCCCCGTCTAAATTGATTAGCCTAGTTGGGTGCACTGATCAAGCCATTACAAGCGACGATTATATTCAACCTCGGCACGACGATTAGGCCGACCGAGCTATTCCCCAGGGGAGAATTCCCGTGGGTAGTTACGGACCGCCGCACGTCGCGACGCCGTCGAGGTTTCGCCAAGGGGAATCGCGCGTCTAGTCGAGTCGATGACGGACGGATGCCATCTGTTTCAGGGAAATGCTCGGTGTCCTGGTCGAGTCACTTGCTGGTCGGCTCGGTGGCGTTACTGATGCTGTGTTTCGGCCTGAGCTTCTGCGCGGCGCGACATAAGCCCGATGCAAACCCGCACACGGATCCCCTGCGCATTTGACAATCGAGGTACTCCCAGTCGATACATGCCTACGCCTCGCCGAAGACGACCACGCTCTCCATCGTCACGGTCTGTTGATCACGCGCGCCTGTTGCGTGCACGCGCCATGCGTACGTGAGTACGCGACACACGCGACACACGCGCTCCGCGAAACCGGACCTGGCATACATGTGTCATCGCGTACCCGAATTCCGCGCATTGTGGAATCTCGCGCGCGTTACAGCATGCATGAATCTCGCTGTCATCGCGCTGTCATCGCGCGTGCACCACGTGTATATGTGTATTTTTCAAGTTGGCGGGCGAGCGTTTTTTTTTTTTTTTTTTTTTTTTTTTTTTTTTNCACATGTTTGCGACGTTTTAACGCATCGAACGCACCTCTACGTGCCCGTTAACATTAACGTTGATTCACGATACGGATCAGCGCCGGCGAGACGTGTAATATTTTATAAATGAGCATCGCGACCTCATAGCATTCGACAGACGAAACGATTAATGATTGAAATTAACGTGGTAGGTACGAGAGTTGACGGTTCGAAAGGATATTAATCTTTGGCTCGTAACGATCCTCGCATCGTAACGATCTAAACTCAATGGACAGGCGTGTTACGACGGACGTTATACAGCTGTCCAGAGATGCGTGAAGTTTAAGACACTCTCTACTATCTCTCGAGCAACTTGACAACTGATACATCGAGATTTCGAAATCACGTCCAAGAGATGTGCGGATCTCGGGGAGATTGATTAAACTTTTGACAGGTTAACGCGCGTACCTACCACCTTTTTTACCCTTGGAAGCAAATCCCGCGTATCTGTACATAGCCCGCAACCTGCATATGTACGTATGTATATACACGCTAGAATGAATCCTATAGTCCTGTCTCGCGTGGCAGACGGTTCGAGAGAGCCGCGCCACGGTATTTCCAATTCCGTGCCGTAGTAAGCCCCTGGCTAGGAGCGACGAAGCAATTGGCAATTCGCCTCGACGGGACTTTCAGCACTTTCAATTCGCACAGGGAGCTCCCTAGCTCGCTTGCCGGGCGAATACACAGGGTGACTACTGGAAAGGAGCCGGACGGGGAGAGACGGACATACCTTTCCTCACTCTCCTTCCCCGTATCGAGAGGGTCCGCATTCAGATGCGCCGTAACGATCACGGCGCGGCGCGGCGTGGCGTATCCAGAGCGGGATGCTGCACGCTCCTCTCGAGGACCGGGGAATCACTGTGTTTCCCACGGTCCGAAAACCTTTCGGATATATCGATCGCATGAAGGCGCGCAGAACGCTTCGGCTCTCCAGAGATTTGCACGTTCCTCTTATTTATCCTCGTCTCTCGGATTCTCCCCTCAAGACGCTATTTCCTTCGTCGAAGTAATGCGCTGGCTCAACCGTGAGTGTCGGTTTAGCGTTTGTCTTAAAATTTATTTGGATCTACGATTCCAGATTTTATTTCTGGAATGTTATTTTCCGTATTCTGGTTTTCTTCCTGCCCCCCCTTCCCCGCCTGCCACCCTTTACGAAAAATCTTCTTGATAATTTTCTCTTAAATAATAGAAGACTGTTGTATTGCGCGCGAAAGAGAGATTCGTCGACACTATTTACACTTTATCGAACGGCAAGCGATTGTCCATATTGAGTTGCGCGAGCGTTGAGAAAATTGGGTTTAAGTCGGAAAAGCGAGCGGAGAATTTAAGCGGGTGGCGAAATCCGCGTAATTAAAAGATAAAAGGATCAGAGAGAAGGTCGGAGTTCTGGGGTAGCTGCGGGTAGTAGTTTATTTGTATCGCGGCTCCTATCTAAACTGTCCACGGACCTTCCACTTTGTTCTCTTTTTCAAACCAAGAGATCAGAAAATCAAATTGACTAGTTGAATCGAGAGAAATATTTTTTCATTTAATATTTGATATTCTTGTTTAAACTTGCAAGCGCAGCGCGACGTTTATATGCAGAATAATAATCGAGAAGTCTTTTTTATTCGTATTTCTCATCACTTTCGAAAATTCGCAAGCAAATTAATCCGTAGTTTTGTTAAGCAAAAATATCTCGCGATTCGATCGTGGATCTCGCTATGGCTCGCGTACGCGTACTTGCGTGACTATCGAGCCGCCCTGTACAGCTCCCAGGTAAAAAATAGCCCGCGGTTATACCTGTGCGATATAAAAAAAAAAACGTAATATTCGGAGCGCGTATGTAAGCAAGATGTGTATGTGTTAGCCTCGGTGAAATTCGCAATTGCGGGCGCGGTTGAATTTCACGTGCTGACGGAACGGCGCGCACAAACGATGGCCGCGCGTTATTCGGTGAAGGCACCGCTATTGGCCGGATAAAAATCCAAGCTGAACAAACACGCCGGAGCACGCTCCGCTCCCGCGAGTTCTCCACGCACCGCTTACTTCTTGCATCGGATTAATCGGGGCTTTTTTCGGGCCGCGCACCCACACATTCGTGCGCACGTATTGTGCCGCATGAAATAAACGGACTCGCCGTGCTTCCTCCACTGTCGCGCGTCTGATAAAAATCGTTTCATCGTGAATAAAAGAACCCGCGGTGATATGGTTACCATTCTCTCCCTCCCTCTCTCTCGTTCATTCCGTTAGTGCGTTCGAAATATTCTGACCATGGAAATCGTGGGGAGTAACCGACGTATTCCGAAAATACGTCGGTTACTCGTTTTTGACGCGAAACGAAGCCACGCCACGGCTTTCCCCGATCACGAGAATCGCGCGACACTCCACCGAAGGTGTCATAAAACTGCTGAAAGCTTTTTGCGTTATCTACTTCGCGTACTTCAATCTGGATTTAGTACTTGTCGATGCGCGCATCCTCATAGCTTTACTGAAATCTACGAATTCCGATGAATGCGTCCCGCTGGATCGAGGATGCCTTCTCAAAATAGAAGGTTCCGATTTTAATATCATTATTATCAATGACAAATTTTTATTATATAATATAATTGAAAGATGGTTTAATTAATCTCTTTAGAAACTTTTCTTTTGGCATCCAGTGACACGCGTCTCTATTCTCTTATTTTCCAAAAAGGCTATAAGACTTTCAGCAACTTCCGCATCTCTCGAGCCTCTAACTCAATTCACTCGTTAACTCGTGATTCGCTCACAGTACTACTAGATCCACTACACCGTGTTCTTCTCTCGAGCTGCAACTTTAGGCTTCTACCGAGAAGTACAGTCCCCCGAGCGGGACTTGGCGGAAAAGAGAAAGAGAGAGAGAGAGAGAGGGAGAGAGAGAGAAAGAGAGAAAAAAGGTGAAAGAAACGAACCACCGTGCACCGGTTCCGGATCTATCGATCGATGGGGTTGGTTTGCGCGCTAGTAGAGCGGACGTTCTGTTCGTTCCCTCGAGAAACTTTCGCGGTAAAACCTCTCCCATTCGCGTGCGCATTCTCTAACATCCCGTCTCTCATTCGTTCCGTTCTTTTTCCTCGCTCGTTCTTCCCTCTTCCATCTTTCGCTTACGCGCTTCCACAACGGCGCGCGGCGGCGGCGCTTCCCCGATTCCACTTTGCCTCTTATCGACTTCCGCCCTTCCTTCCTAAACCTAAGGACTCGCCCCGGCCATTTCTCTCGCGACCGGCCGACACCACCAACCGCCGAAGGTGGGGAAAAGAGATAGCCGGAAAAGCGAGTTCGTTCTCGTGACTAATTGAGCTATCGGTTCGCCAGCGAGAGAGATACGGTGCAATGGGTATAGAGGGGAACGATTCGGGAACACGAGGAATGTCTCGGCGAGCCAACTGTTGTTACCCTCTCTCTCCTTATAGTCCTTATGTGTTTTCGCTCGCTCGACTCCACGAGCACTTATCGCGCGGCCGAACAGAGCCATTTCGTTGTCTCTATAAACGTACCGTTTCTGCAACCAGTTACTTGGTTGCTTGGCTGCTTGGCTGCTTGGCTGTCCTTAGGGAGGGCATAAGGGCCGCGCGAGCAAATTCCTGCGCCAGTTTATTCTCTCTCCGATCTTCTGCTTAATCTTAATTTCACCGCGACTCTTACCACCCTCTATAATTCGGTTTCTTGGGCAAGAGGCAAGAAGTGAGAACGATAGACTACATTTCACTTAAGATATTAGCAAGAACTTTATGCTCAATATACATTTATCCGTTTTTACGATAGTGGAAATACAGTGGAAATACGATAACCAGATCAGATAAAGAGACATATCCAAGTCATTCCCTCCGTTTAATCTTGATGAACTTTAGTTTTATTGTATATGGACGATGCATAAAAATAACAAATATTTTTTTATAAATATTCAATCGCATGTTAAAGTGAAAATAAAAATTTTGAAACAAAATCGATCATTGCGAGTAAATACTGTGAAATGATAAAACATGTGAAAATTATTTAATATAGATAATATTTCAAATACTCGGCCTCAATTTAAAAATTTTAAGAGCAAAAATTTTTTAAATGACGAATTGTTTTGTAAAAATAGCTTAGAAAATAGTTTAGAAAAATAAATTAGAAACATCGCTACAAATTTTATACCTATTTTATGTTGTTTCGTTACATGGCGATAGTTTTCCTTTGTAATATTATCACAATACAAAACAACGTAAAAGCAAATATGACCGTAAATAATTTCTGTGAAATAATCTGTTTGTTAAAGTACTAACGTAAAAATATTTTTGATGAGGTACAAAAAATTACAGAATTGATGCAGAAAGTTAATAGATACACTAACGCAGTAGCAAAATTGTATTTGCAACTGCTTGCATTGTACATAAGCATTGTAACGAGACCGTCGTATCAATTTTCCAATAAAGTTTATTTTCAGAGTAAAATAACAGAGTGTTATATTTTAGTATAAAATATAATCACGTAAAAAAGAGAGAGGAAACTCTGGAAGAAATAAAAGGAAAAAGTTAAGGTTTGATTAATGCGATTACAAGTAATTCACAAGACAATATACCGAGAAATGTCAATTTTTGTCGTGGAAAAGAAACTTTGCTAACTTGAACGATTTCGATGTCTCTACTGTTCCCAAAGTTTCCGTTATGAGTCTCGTGGTTGCGAAACAACAGTTTAGAGCGGTTTCCTGAAGCAATCTAGACGTCTTTTATCGTGACGATTACGAGGTTTTCCGCGATTCTTTTTTCGTCAAGTTCTTTAGAAAAATCCTTCTAACGGTAAATCGAATCGAAAGATATTTGAAGACTATTTACTAATTAAGTTATAATACTAGCTAACTTTGGGAAACATGTTTCTTTCAAAGAAATCTCAAATTCATGTAATGTTAGTTAATAAAATAAATGCAATGTATTTATATATGTATTAAAAACTCAAAGTTTTCGAAGCAATACTCAACGTTCGTAGAAATACTTGTAGAAAAATCTATTTATACGTGTTAAATATTTTATTTGCATTTCTGATTCTATTTTAATCGATTCTACACTCGTATCCTATTACTTTTGGCATCTTACCAAAGCATCCATCTTTTTCTGTTCACAAGGTGAAATATAATAGTATAACAAAACTAAATGTCTATACTAAATATATAACGAAAAAAATTATACAAAATGTAACGACAAGATCTCCAAAATTTATAAAATGCAAATCAATGCAAATAAATAGAATCAATTAGGTTGAAACTGCTACATATCTTCTAAAAAATATATATAGCAAAGGTTGCAAATATGTTCAATTTTGTTTTATTTCAAATTTCTTAGAACTTGTTGGGCTTTGAGAAAAAGTAAAAAATTGTAAACATTACGTATAGCAACATTATCTTGATTAAGCTGCTTATTCTGAAAAACAGATGGGAGTGGAGAAGTTAGTTTCGAAAAATTAAAATTCCTACGATGTGCGATTGAGTACTTATAAAACTATTTTTACTACTTTAGATTACGATTGCGTGCCCTATTTAACATTGATCGCTAATCAGACTTCTATTCTTCGATTATATCATCGCTGATCCGCAAAATGGTCACAACTCGAACTGTTTGGCTACAGGATCGCAAGAGTCGCATGCTAATTCATCTTTGTGAAGAGCAACGGGCCCTTTGATTAGCTCCTGCCTGTGATCGAACAGCGTAAAGCTTTCCCGTTAATTTGACACTTTCGATGCGCGATCCAATAATGAGGAATACTGTTTGACGGTATTTCCCAGGCATTGGGTAATCAGCACGAGATTGTGATTAATCCTGTTGAATTGCCGTCGGCTTCGTAAAACGATTATCATTGTCGGCAATAAGGCATCGATTAATCGATCGGCACTTATCCGCCGTATCCCTAATCCTTTATTCATTTTCCTCATGGTGGCCAGGAAGGCAATTGTCAGTCTGTGTTATATTACGGCCGTAATAATTTCGACAGCTCGGAAGCGCTGAAAAATATGAGATATTGGACGCGTCGGGGAGCTATTGAACGAGAAGAGAATATCCGAGAATGAGGATAAGATTTCTCTAGGATCATTTTTCTCTGTTTCCCTCTGTCTACTAAATCTGCTAAGTGACGATCGATATATCTGGGCGACGTACACGTGAAATCAATGGTTATGCAAATTATGACAGCATAATCTATCGTGCTTCCCAAATGTCGTTGTATATACATTTTTCATTCTCGACCATACTTTACCAGAATCGATGTACCGAATATTAATTATATTGACGTATCATCATCTATCGCGCGCGTGCGCGCGCGACTTCGTATCGGAATTACCATAGGACCACACTAATCCAATCGGTACATCGTAAAAATGTAAATGTAAATACGAATTTTTTCGAAGAGACCATCGTTGTTACCATCTATCGTTCTGTATAAAAAAAATGTAGGTACGTTAGGATGTAAACAAGCATCATAGCATCGTAAAGTGTTTTACGATATTCACGGAGAAGCACGTTGCACAAAATAATATGTGATATCGATATCATCGTGCCATTCGGTTAACCAGTAGTTTTGTAAACAAAAGGATTATATATGCATGTATGTGAGTGCTTTAAATTTTCCATTTTGAATAATAAACATCATGTTTACTTTAACTTCAATTATTATATAGTAAATATTATGGAATACATAATATTCGTACATCAAATGTATGTATATCTTTCTTCTAATATGACATGAATTAATTTCCTATACAGGTCCATCATTATTTTGTGCAGCGTGCTTCACATTTCGGGCTTCTATTGTTACAATCAATGCGCTCCAGCGTCACAATGGTTAAAATAGTCATTTCCTTAATGTATATTAAATGCACATGTACTAGCTGCTGGAATGTAATAACATACGCTGATAGCAGTGTGTTAAGTGAAAAGAAGATCTTCCGGTTAATGATATTCATTCAAAAAGATGCGTTTTCTGATATAATTATTAAATACGGATTAGAGTATCAAAACGTTTTATTTCCTTCAACTCCAGTTTTTTTTCTCCTTAGAACGAAAAGAATGGAATCTATTCGTTGGAACTTTAGAATGCATAATGCTTTCACTCGGAGAGGACAGAAGGAACATGAGAAAATTCTCTCGGATTTATTGAATTTCACAAGAAAATCCACGGAAGTGTCCCCCCTCCCTGCGATTTTGATGAGCTTTTAATAGTCTGAATCAAAATAAGGGACATATATTTTTTTTATACGTGCCCTAACGCACTTTTAGAGGGTAAAACATCCCTTTAAAGAAAAACGATTTTTTTTTCTTTAGAAGGGATTTATATATCCCTGATGTTAGAGCTTTATAATTTTGTCTTTGTCAAATAAAGTTTGTGTGTAACTTTTGTAATACGTCGCAACATCAAACGCACAATTTATTCATTTAACAGAAATACAGTAATTGGATTTCATCGATTGAATCGCAGCGAATTGATTGTATAAAATATTTTAAAGTCTGTGACTTGTATGTGTGTATGTGTTTTCGTGTGTCCACGTGTGTACATATGCGTGAAAGGCAAAGAAGCGTGACGAGCGTTTAGTTAAAGCAAGGCTGAAAAAAGTATGCACATATGTATTCAACATAAAAATAAATAAATGATGTTTGATATGAAATATCCGACACACAATTAACGAAATCATTCGAACATTTTCATTTTCATAACTAATTACGAAAACCTGCGTGAGGCTGCAGTATGTAATTTTACAATATAGAATATATTATCGCAGAACTGGCCCTTTCTCGTATTGTCATCCATGACCGTTTCCTCATGTAAACGACAATTGTGTACATACCATTATATGTATTCATCTAATGTAAATGTTACGTATATTAATATATTTTATAATAAAAAGAAAGTAAATAAAAAAACAAACTATTATTGACTTTTCCGCCCATTGTTTTCCCAAGTTAATTATATATCCGTAATTATATTTCAATTAATTTTCAAGTCAACTTTTTCAATTTCATTTAGTTTAGCATCACGATATTGCAAGAATTTTAACACGTTTTAATCATTTCGCATTCATTCTGCTGCAACAAGTGTCTTGGTGAACAATCGTTCAACTATCGCGTGCATAACGATCTAATTGTGGACTTACATAGTCCTCACCCGTTTGCATCATCTACCCTCAAGCAGGATGGATAAGATGAGAGAGGATTTATGGGAAAGATCGCTTTCGAGGGCAAATGCTCTTACGTGGCACGAAGTAGTTTCCTATAAGCGGACTAGTGGAGAAGGGAGGAGGATAATGACATTGGGGTAGAGAGGTTAGGAGGAGAGAGGAATGCGGTAACGCGGCGATGCGGCGAATCAGCGACACGATAAAAACAGATGACGAGATAAGCGAGGACGGAGTCGGCGTTGCACGCCGGTGAATGAATTGGATCAATACCGATCGCAGAGAGAAAAGCGCACTTCTACCTCATTAGCTCGATAATATTTGATACAAAGAGAAAGAGACTCACGAATCGGGTAAGAATACACGTTTACGGCGATGAGTAACATTCCAATGTAAAGCGAAGGGACGTGGATAAAATGCACGAGAAAAAAAAGTCACGTTGTCTTTCATAAACTTTCTAAATACACGTCGCTTGACTGGGCCGAAGTAATCGTTTAACGAGACGCTTTACGAGAACGTAAAATGACGATAATAAAAATGCGGATAATGAGGAGTAATTTCCACGTCGAATGGGCTTATACCGAGAAGAGATGTAATAAAACCCCTTGAAAACTCTCGATAGTGTCATCAAATTTAGCTCAAAACTTTCAACTTACGCGAAACTAATCTGTGCAAAAATAGAGATCCCAAAAGCGACTAAGACATTTCAAGTTGATCTTTTATATGTATCTTCACGATCGTCTTAATATATGATGATTACATCAATTTCTAGATGTATTCAAAATTATTACATCATTAAATTGGTTCAGTCAACCAAATAGTATCAAAGTATCTAACACATTTTGACAATTTTACATTCAGTTGTTAATAAGATTGAACAATAAGCAATAAATATTGATTGTATAACAAGTAAATAATAGATTACTCACTCCTCGCCGTCCCTCATGGTCACCCGACACCACCCAGACCGGCTTCTCCTCTCGGAATCCTACGTGGCTGCTTGAGCTGCTTCCCCATGGCACTCACACACACACGCGCGATTTCACGTGCGCGCGCGCTGATTACTGAAACCCAACGAATACAGGATTAATTAGGCGGACCAATATTTCCTGATTAAACGCCTCGCTCTCGTCGCGTTTCCGTGGCTATCGTTAGAAATTTCGATGAGAACAATACTCCGGTTTACTGCGCGCGGAACGCTAAGGTTAGAAATGCCGAATCGAGGAATTCCGGTCAACTTTTGCTTTCCATGCATGTGCTATTTAACGCGAACGCGCGTCTCTATGGATTACTCCAATTAAATGCGTGTTTTATTCAAACACGCCCGTGCAAACAGATCAGAGATTGAGATTTCTTTTCGCGCGTGTTAAACGCGCGGCAGCGCGTGTATGGAAAGCAGAGGTTAACTGTACGACGCGACGCGACGCGATGCGACGATTCGTCCGGAAATACAGAAAGGCGGAGGAAGGTGATACAGGATTCAGTATTCAGTACTATAATAGACTTTTCGATCACGCGAATTCCACGAAACGCACGTTTTCCTAATAAAAAAAGCGACTTGCCGTTATTCGAGTACGCGACTCGCAACACGCTCCGTGCGCTTTTCGACGATCTGAAGTGGCGGACGAAATGAAGTTGGCTGCGGGCGCTTCAGTCGATGCGCGCCGTGCGCGGTGAAAAATTCAAATCGTTCAATTCGATGTATCTTACGTATGTAGGTAATTATATGCTTTAAATCAAATTTGGTTAATAAGTCTAGCCAAAAGTTAATGCCAACGTTTTTGCCAACCAAAGGTTGGCAGCAGTCAGTCGTAATAAAAAATTTACTATATAAATTAAATTTAATTTAATATTTAACACATTATATAATTCTGGATTTAAAATTAATTTAATGCTTACATTTATGCACTGTGCAAATTATATCATGTATAAAACCATATCGGGAGCAGTAATTGCATTTATTTTTCAGACTATGAAAAATGAGGTAACAGGGTAAATACAATTCGCTTTATCAACGGATCGTAGAAGTTATGCGATGAAACTAGATACGCGCGCATCAGGTTATCGATGGATAAAGTACGAGTATCCCACTTTGTGCAAAACATCAGCGGCTTCTGAGTGCCGAAGGTTGCATCCCTAATTCTAACTCTATCGTAGACTCCACTTTCAATATCGGATCATGAACGTAGGAAATAATGAGTTGAACCAGCTTCAACGCATATAGAGAAAACACGACAATTGTTTTATTAAAATGTGATAATATATAATATTAATTCAACATATGTGTAAATAAATATGAGGAAAGCAAAACAAAAATATAAATGTGCGATAATATACATGCGCAAATACACATTTATGTGAATAAAAATGTTTAGAATACGATTAAAGATGTAAAACACAGTTTTTTTTAGCAGAAAAAAAACATTGGAAAAAACATTTTTTTCATTGAAAAAATACAATTTGATTTTTTTGTAAGAACGGTAGCACGATGGCATGAGGCACGAATAGATCGTAAACAATATTCAATTGTTTTGAAAGGGAACTAATGGCTACAGCACAAATAGAGCTATCGAATCTCCAATTTTTTTTATACCTTCGAATTTTTTAAGAAGAGTATTTCAATGCAGCTTTTACATAACAACGTTGCATTTATGCATAATGCAATTGATCTGTCGATAAATTAAAAAAATTTGCCTTATATTTCATAATGTTAAAATATGAACATGTAAACCCATATAAATTATTTGTTTACTCAAAGATATTCAAAGTACTGGAAAAATATCTCGGATTAAATGTATTTCTTCGTAAAGAACTTGCAAAGAATAGTATGACCATATAAAAATATATTTAATGCTAATAAAATTTATTAAAATACTTTTCTCAAAGAATTTACTTAATTGAAAATAGTAATTACATAATAATACCAAAGGTAATCTACATTTAAATTAATGGTAGTTTAATGTAAGTACAGCGAAAGTATGTAATCCCATAAAAAATCAATTTTAATCTAATACTTTGTAATTTTGAGGGAATCAATAAACTATACCTATATAAAATATACAAAGCACATACAAAGTTTACACAAATAGTCACAACGTTATTATCTAAATGCAATGTCTAGATAGGAACGTACGTTGCAGTACGCGCAAAATTGATGCAAATTTAAGCGCTAAAACATTCATGACGGCAAGTATACATACGATTTGATTCCTAATTTGGAAGAAAGCCGAGCACTCACGAAAGTTGGCGCGCGGTAATAAGAAGACTTCTCGCGGTTGTAGACCGGTGTTAGGAGTCGGAGGTAAGGTAATCCGTGACTACGGCAAGATCCTGGCGGTTCGTGTTCAGAACTCCTCTGCAAGAACGCTAACGCTTATTAGAGTTTGCTCGTTAGAACAATCGCGGAGAGCATACGGCAGAATTAGCCGGCGTGCCATTTAGTGATAGCTACGCGCTTCTTGAGCAAATTGTAATTAACAACGGAAAACTGTCATTCACGCGAATACTATGCTATTAGATCGTAATGTTTCACGTCAAATTGATTTATGGCTTGATAAATGGCGTTTCGATGAATACTCTTTCAATTTCCTGTTTCTTTTTTTTTCAAATTTCTTTCACTCGAGAAAGATGAGAAAGATTTTCATATTGATATATTACACTGTGTATGGAAGAAGAAATCGATGTTTGTGACTGGCAATAAAAATAACAAAAATTTAAAGAATGCGATTCACTCTTTAATAGACTCTAGATTCATTACGGACATGATTGCATTCTAAACGTCTCAATGGAGAGGTCAACCTTTTCAGCGCTTCTTATTCGTCTCAAGCGCTCGATAAACTCCATTTAGGAGGCAAGCGCGCAAAGGTGTGCCTTCGTGAAGTAATGCAAAGCATCAGCCTCGCCGGGTCGCGTCGCGTCGCGTCGCGTCGCGTCGGGCCGGAGCGCAAAGTCCTGATAATGCAAAGCGGAATAAGGCAGTCCGTCGGGCTCGCGAGCCGAGATACCGCATTGCTAAAAGGGGATTGGAAACTGGAATCTACGTGCGAAGTAGCACTTGTCGCCGCATTCCCTCGCCCTACGATCTACGTCGAAACCCCTTCCCTTTAGACTTTTCTCGCTCGCTCCTATGCGGCATGGAATCCTCGCAGCCTGCAACGGCCCGGGAAATCGCGAGAAATCGCGGTGCGCGCGTATCGAATTACTTTAAGGAAGGTAAAACCTGAGAAACTAGATCGCTCTCGAATTTTATGGCCTCGGCTTTCGCCACACTTAGCTTTCTTACTGTACTTTTCCAGCCATGGGAGATGTTGTAATCACTTAAAGCACTCGTTTCCTCGCGACTGTATTGAATTATATAATGTCAGAAGAATTATTATGCGAATTCTTTTCTCGCGCTACACGTCGGAATTAAATTTTTTGCTACCACTCACATTTTTTAATATAGATTAATATAACATACTCTGAAACTACTACTTTCCGCTTTAATTGCTCTGCATTAAATGCGTGCATAATTCAGTCTACATGGTTTACAGTTATTTATTAATCCTTCAATCGAAAAGAGAAAGAATTTCCAGATGTACTTTAGTAATCAATACTACATATAAATTGCATGTTGCGGTACGAAATAAAATAATTTGTTTCAAAGTACATTCGCGAGAAAATAATATATTTAGAATATCAAAAATGTAAGTAATATTTTATTATGAATAAAATAGCTGATTTTCATATGAAGATGGAGAAAGTAACGATTGAAAAATTCGCATGGCTCATGTCATGTCATTTGACCAAAATACATATAGATCGTACCCTTTGTTCTTTGCGCAATCTTCATAGAAGAGGATATACGTAAAGGGACTATATACGCTGCAGTTATGAAGCTACCACGGTTATCTTGCCCCTGTCAACTTGCCCGAAACGGCTTAATGTAACGGCGCGGCTTCTAGTTTGTAAGTTATGAATTCCTTCAGTAATCCGATATGCAAAATATGCATGTTATAGCTGAGTCTTCTCAAGCAAAATATCGCTTATTTTCTTAAGTACATCTGAATCCGCAAATCTTTGTTTCTCTCCCAGAAATGGAAAATCCTGCCAGTCAAAGTCAGACGCTTAAAATTAGATTACGTTTTATTTAAACGATTTAATATGCGACCACCTCGTATACCAGACAAAAAGCTCTTTATCTAATAGCAATCAGTTGACGTTCGTAAAAAATTTCCAGCCATTCGAACGTATTCACCCTGTTTCAGTATCTATTGAATTATGCACGCGTCTCTTTAAATTTTCACAGGCTGGAACCCACGTAAAGTGTTACGTTCGTTTATTCGAAGATTTATTCTTAGTTCGCGAGAAAGTGGAAGAGAGTGCTGCTAGTGCTCCGTACTGATGTGTGTATATGGTACAATACGTACATTCGCACGGCGCGTCACGTACAACGTGAAAAGTGCCGCTTAACTCGCAAAGTGATTCGAGTGGATGGAGAGGCTAGCTGGCCCATAGCTTCTCTCGAAAAACGAAAGTTCCTACCAATTCCTATCCTTTCCTTTCATGTCGAGTGCCTCGTGCGACTCTCGAAATCAAAGAACGGACAGGCAGCTTTAACCGCCGATACTGCAAGCTCCAGACTCCAGGTTTTGCCGAGTGTATATAAGAATAGAAAGACTACTTGGTTCTAATATGACAACAATGTCAAATGCGAGAAAGATTCAGTATCGTTGAAATCGATTTTAGGTAAAAAATTGATCGTCCAATCTTCCTTACAATCTTGAAAGTTATGTAGAATAATTAAAATCGATTTTCTTTCGGCAAACAAGGGTCGTTTACAAAAGTGAGATTAAACCTACACGAGAGATTAAAATTTATGTGAGTCAATCGACCGCGAGACCATTCCTATTCAGCTGTCTAATATTTACTCGCGTTCGTTAAGGCAACGGATTTTCAGGCGGTGCAATTTGCACTGGCACTCTCTCACCCACTGACGAGACGCTGCGCGCCGCGCCGCGCACCGTGCTTTTTTCCGCAGACCTAGGCTATCTGCTTCCATCTTTCTACTCGCAGTCGCCTATACACGTGGACTCTATGTGAACTTTTTAAGCTGTTTACAGAGTATCGTGTCTACTGCAAGCGGCTTTATCGCAGCTTATCAACTTGGTTCGAGTTCGATGATCGAACGAGCGAGCGTCGTGCGGGAGGAGGAGAGGCGAGGCGAGTTATAAATTTGTTACAACTCGTATACGAAATATCGACGGGGGGGGTACGAGGACGATGGCATCTCTAAAGTAAACAGACGGAGGATCTACGGTGTTTCCACGGCGCGCGGCGCCTGCATCCATTACAAGGGCGAAAGCTCTTAAAGGCAACTGTTTTCGATGGCAACCGCAGAGATGGCTCCGCAGCGATCCCTAAACGCTCCCCCGACATTGTGAATCATTATTTTCGTCACGGCAACGAGGAGTTCTCTCTCGGGAGATGCCTTTTATTACACTCGAGAAGTATCGCTTTTGCCCGCCCTTCTCGCGTCTCGCGGACGACCGCGACCGCGAGAAACAAAACACTTGGTCCCGACGATTTAAATTCAGACGCCGCGCCGCGCCTACCTCCGTCTGCGACGTTTCCCTTTACTTCATTTGGCACGGAACTTTTGCCCGGCAAGTAAAACTTGCTCGGGATCCAGCACGAAGCTAAATGAATTAAACGTTTTGAAGACGGGCGATACCAGGGGGGCGGTGTTCCAGCAGCGCCTCGCAAGACGACCGTTCGCCCTCGCTCCTGCTCCTACTCCTGCTCTTCTTTCCTCGCGCTTCGGCTTTAAATCCGCCTTACCTGTCCGCCGATATTGTTTCGCCCACGCTCGTGGAAAGTTTGTTTTTAATTACTTTACTTTCGGCATAAATTGCTCGCAACGTTTACTGCCGGTCGCCGTGTGCAATAACCTCGCTTATACGCGCGAACGCAAATCTTCGAAAGTGCGCTCCCGCCGCGCCATGTACGACCACATCCGTGGCTTTACTACTTGCCGTGTAATGCCATTTACGCGGAAGTATATCGACGTACCACGGCATTATAAGCATCTTCCCATTTTCACAAAGTAAATATTTCTTCTTCTTTTCGTTTTTTTCGAAAACACAGGTACGGTGCCTGCATCCTCGTGGTTCTCAAACATTTAAAAATTTATAAATTAAAAAACTGCGCTGATGGCAGCAAGTGCTCGTGATAATTTTACTCTTTCACTTCTTTTTCCTTAATAACGCAACTTCTAAGAGCAGTCGACGTTAAAAATCGAGATTTTGATCGACAGCTCGGAAATGGGGGCGCGATGAAAGTAAAGTAATGTCGCGAGAGCTTCCGTCGGATAATCCTCCCTCGCTCTGCCACAGAATCCTTCAGCGGTGATCCCAGTACCCGGTACCCTGGTACGGTGCGTTATCGAAGATGCAGTCGCGATGTCTTTCCGCTTGCGTAGCAACACTCGCGCGACACTTGGCCGGCACAAGCGAAACGATTAATGTTTTGAGACCTGAATGCATATTCGCTCGACTTCTCCCCTTCGGGATAGGTCGCGCACGAGCGCTACCCCTTGTCCCGTTACGATGGCTATAAATACTGCTTTGTATGCACGCCGAGTGAGGCGGGCCCGCCAAGCACGGATAATAGGGAAGGAAGGACCCGGAGAAGCTACTTTGTCCCTTCGTCCTTAGCGCCAACGGCTTCCCATCTTCCCATCGCATCGCGTGCGCGCATGCTTCGATAACGTCGTAACGTAATAACGCGAAGCTGCTCTCGCGACAATCAAGACGACGAGGATGACGAGGATGACGAGGACGACGGCGTCGGCGTCGGCGTCGGCTTGCATCCGCCTACCACACCTCTAATTATAATTATCAAAGGATTCACGGTGGCGGCATCTCCACCGGTCTCATACCTTGCGGACATTATTTTGATCCTTACACTACGGAGCTCGTTAATGGAGCGATTACCTAGCGAGTACGCGCGCTCGTTACTCGTAGCTATTTTCAGAAAGTATCTTTATGTTGCGTATCTGTGACAGACTTTCATCTAACGTCCATGTTAAAAAAAGAATGTTGTAGTAAAAATTATAATAAAATTTCTATTTCCTTCTCTATACACTAGCATTACGATATTTTCAAAAGCATTACGCACGTTTTGTATTTTATAAAAGAATTATTGTAAATACTCGAATATCGAATTGATAGAAGCAAAAGCGATATTCGACATCACACTAATGTAATAAAATAATAATAACAGAGTGTCCACTCAAAATTTGTAAATCCATTCCCTGAAAATTCCAGGTAAGAGAATTTTTTAATGTAGCTTTGAAATAAATTTATTTTATTACACACATCTATCGACGGATACGTTTGCCGCGCTTTCCATCATTAGATATAAAAAATGTAAGAAATAATTTTGTCAGAAAGATATAAAATTTAAATTTTGAAGTAAAATTTAAAAAATTTTTAAGATTAGCAATAAAATTTCCAGGAAAATCCCTGATTCATGGACAGGTAATGGACATCCTGAATAATAAAGACTTTTTTATCCTCTCATTTTTATTCCATATACTCAAAACTTTCTCGAATGAATTAATTTCCTGCAAATGATGATTGTATGTGTGTGAGAGAGACAGGGATAGGAATATAAAAGGAAACTCTTGGCGCGTCAAAGCAATATTTTAACGCGGATAACGCTGCATTAACTTATCCAAGTAACGTCAATCACGGGATGCCCGAGTTCTCCCGACGATATCGTCCACATTAATTTCATTTTAACATCGTTCGCATTAGGCAGCACGTATCACGAATCGCGAGTACGTGACCGCGTGTGTGTAACATATATCACGAACTGCCTACGTGACTAACAAATCCGCAAGCAAGATATGCGAGGGCGTGCACAATTTATACGGATAGATTTCGCCAAACTACGCGACTCTATTCCGAAATTGGGCATTTTGCGCAGGATAATAACCCAGGACGGAAGTGGGTCCATTTCGAGAAGGTCCATTTCGAATCCGTTTCCTTTTGGCGCAGCATCGAACTGAAACTTTTATCAGGCTGTATAACCAGGGTCCATCGCTAATTATCGCTACCTTTTGTGCGTTACCTCTCTAGATACATCCATTAAGCCGTAGGAATTACCATTCCCTTTTAATCGCACCAAGTCTCTTTTTCACGGCAAGAACCCGATTTTGGACTATCTAATTCTCTTTTTAAACGCACGTCCTCTTTTTCCTCGATAATGACAAAGAATTAGTAAATATAAGTCTCTTAAATACGTAAAAGATGTGAGCTTTTTTAAAATTATCTCAAGCACTTAATTATGCGTGCATAAAATTCGTTCGATATGGATCAATTTTGTTGAGGAAGACATATAACGTTGCTCAATATCGTGATGTGAATCTTGATAAAATCTCTTATATAGCGCGTTTAGAGATTTGCACAGCTTATCAGATAATGTACGTAGGTAGGAAAGATTGAGGTAGCAGGGTGCAGAATCACTAGACGAAAGTTTCTCGCAAATAGAATAAGAAAGACCAAAGAGAGCAAGTAAAATTCTTTTAAAGCGCATCGAAAATATCGATACAAATAAAACAGCTGTCCATCAATGCTGTGACTAGCTCAAATATCGTAAAAAAGATAAAATATCGTTTTGCGATATCGCTTCCTACATTGCTTTTATCAAGTTTATCCAATTTTATGCAATTAAAATGCAAAAGAAAAGAGTGTTTGTGTATGGGGGGAATAAGTGAGGGAAATAACGGTCACACCTCCATTAAGATTTGCATCCTTTTTAGAAATTATAAAAGAAATCTCCGAAATAAATTTGCGAATTATATTTGCGAATTAAATTTGCAAATTTTGTCACCCTAACTCTAAAATAACTGTAAGACAGTTGCAAAATCGTGAGTTAAGATCTCATTCCGCTGAAATTATCAAAGATATATCAAAGATTTCTCGCCATATTATTTACGTCTCTGCAAATAGACGATGCATGATGAGATGGAATAATGTGAAAACGTAATATTTCCTATCCTACCGGTTGCGATGTCGGGGAAGCGTAATGAATATCAATCATCAGAAGTACGAATGTAAAAAAAAAAAGAATAAATAAAACACTACGCGAAAACTTCGTATTTCATTCTGTGTCACGTCCCGTCCACACCGGGCGCGGCGTTTTAGTATAATAGAAACGTCGGCACAATGCCCGTTACTCGGCATGACGGTTTTTTTTTCTGTTTTTTTTTTTATTCTTCCTTTTTTTTATTCCCTCGCCGACCTTTTCCGACAACCCGTCAAAGCAATCACCCATCGCCCGCGCGCACGTGTCCGGCGCGAGCAGCACGTAAATTCACCGAAAAATCCAATTAATCTTAATCAAGAACCGATTGCACAAAAGTCGCGTACGAATTCCGCGCGGCTCGGAGGGGAGACGACGATCCTCGGATCACCGGCCGGCGCATCCCGATCGTACGAAATTGATATTACGCGTGATAGAAACGCGTAGTGAAGACCGACACACCTAAATGCCGTTATCCGAGGGGCTGCTGTATCCCGCGAGCGGCACACATCTCATCGGCGCCGCTAAATACGCGGGACGTAATAATAATAACATTATCGCTCGAACGAACGATGGGCCGCCGCGCACCGGTGCATTATCGGAAAGCGGTTGCACTCTCATGGAGATATGGGTCCGGCTGTTAAATAAACGCACAGATTGGATTTTTAATGAATGTCTCGCGCATTACGAAAGTCTCCTGATATTTAGTGGAATTGCATGAAATTCGGCGGCTTTGTGCCGGCAAATATATCGATGGAGCGACAGTCGCGAATATCTGCTCCCGATGCGACCGTGTATCCCATAACGAAGCGATAAGAAAGAGAATAAAGGGGGAATGAGAGGAAAGTGAAATACGATGTAAAGGAATCAGTGAAGACAGCGGAGATATAAGGAGGCGGCGGCGGCGAAGGCTGCTGGCACAGATGGAGTGGAAAGAAACGTAATTACAAATAGTTCTACCTTTCGTCCGCAGTCCACACCACTTCCTGCCCACTAACTTTCGCCGACCATTCGTTCTTTCCGGACTTTTCGCTTGAGACCGGACCGAGAGGTACCGACTGAATTTGATAAATGACGGCGCCGATCGACGGAGTTTCCGGTACAACAGGTAATTTCTGGAAACGTTCGGTTCGCTATCCCACGTTTATTAGATCGAATCGTGTTCTTGACAACGAAGACTGATTTGCGTTACCGTGGAAACATATATCCGTCGTTCGTGCCCGTGAATCTAAAGAACTCGCTCGATTTTCCATTATGGTTCAATTAGCTTTGAGAAACGTTGTTTCGCATCTTCGCATGTTAAATTCGTTGCGAAAAAGCATAATAAATATAACATATGCCTTACACAGCCGCATTTCGAGAGAAAGCAGATTTGTTGGCAATTCGACATTAAACTATATCGAATTTACCTGTGTATGAGTTGAGTAAGCGCGTTTTAATATAATAATGGCTCTCTATTTAATTAGTAAATAACGACTGATACAGTTCCGCTATCATAAATTAACATTACCCATTCTAGCTATTGCGTTAATTTAATGAGCGAGGAGTTTGATTATTCGAGCGGCAACAGTTTCGTTTTCAGCACAATGCGTTTTAAGCAAATTACATTTTACGAAAATTCGATATGTTTCAAAAGGCAGCGAATTAACGTAACGTGTTTGCGGACCGTTATTTTAAATACAGGATCGTAATAAAAAGGTAATAATCAACAAAAATATCTGATGCAGAAACGGTGACGAGACATGATCACGGCAGATATTACTTTTTTGTAAATTGATTTATCGACTATAATCGTTCGTTGCATATTTATTAAAACAGCTCTTAATTAGGAGACATGCGATTATCTCTCTGTGAAACATGAAATTGCAAACAATTGGACATTCTTTCAGGAAATTTGATTAACCTTAATATTTAATTAAGGTATTAATACTACGCATGAAATATTCGACGTGTCTGCGAGTGAGCGTTCTATCTGCTTACTCTGGTTATTATTATTTTTTTTGTGGATATTATGCTGACTAACTAAATAACTTTGTTCATTTAACAAAACCAAATGCATTCTATGTGTAGCGATGAAACGAAGCGGAGAGGAAGCGTTGTGTTTTCAATTTTTACCAGTGTTTGCTTTAATTCATACTAAATGCGCGGTTGGCAGTAAAAAATGTTTAAGTATTTATATAATTATTTCGCGTAACACACATTTGCGTTTGCATCCGTCCGTTTTCACGTTTACTTGCGCTTGTGTCCGCTCTAATTCAATTATATTTTTCAAATTGGCTCATCGCTATCGTTCGTGATATATTCAGGCAATCAGCGAGAGATCAACAGAACGGAAAGTGTTTCATTCAGTTACGGTCATTAAATCTTCAACTAGCACGAAATCGCGTAATCATGATTTATGTGTGTTCCCGAGTTCGCTTAATCCCGCGATTGAAGTCAACGTCAAATCATCATCTTTGAAAATGCGATAATATATTTTGACAAGCGCGTCGGCGATATTTTCGGCGAAAATGTCGCAGTAATGGAAAAGCGGAAATGGTGCAATAATGCCGTCCTGCTGCCCGGCTGTCGGCTGTCGGACAATAATCACAGTTACCGTATTCACCATTTTGGATTTAAATCATCATCAAATAGCTTCATGGCATACGGTTGACGTCGCATTTCCGCTTCACGTCTGAACAATTGTGATTAAGCTTTAGATATATCTCAATGTCACTTAGCAAATGGAAATTTTGTAAGGGTGCCCAACACTTCTCTAGATAGCCATAAACTTTCGTATAATTTTCAGTGCTTCGTTTCAACGTTATATGAACAAGTTGAGTGCATCAAGTAATATCTTTGTAACAAGATAAAAATTTTTTTAAGTATTTATTAAAAATTAAAAAATTAATTTGGTCAGTGGTGCCTATTTTATTACGATACCAAACACGTTTCGCTGATTTTTCTTGCGAAGATGTCTTATCTCCGCAGCTTTCGTGTCGCGAAAATTACGTAAACAGCGGTGAGAATGCACTGACGCGCAAAGAGCTCTCGATCCACTATCATGCCGACGCAAATGAAATCTCATTAAAGAGCGCGCCACTCTCCTAAACGGCCGGTCCAAACGCGACGAGGTCGACGTCCTGCGGGATTCTGGTCGCGCAAGACCAGTCCGGGAAGCTCGACATTCAGAGGAATTCGTCGCGTGGGATTTGCGTCGTTGACGACGGTGCAAGTATTTGCTGATTGCGCCGAGGGCGACTTATCGAGTTAGATGCAAACCGACCTTGCAAAATCGCGGGATTCTATATCCACACAGAATCTTCTATTCCTATCACTGAGGTACTGCAATTTCGGTTCAGGCAGGCAGGCAGGCAGGCAGGCAGGCAGGCAGGCAGGCAGGCAGGCAAGCCGACCAGCTCGATCACCTTGCCTGCTCTGTATACGCAGAATTAACAGTAGCGGCATTCCTCTCTCTAGTCGGCCGAGAGGGTGCCGAGTGCTTCGTTAACTCGTGGAGATCCGCTGAAAGACGTGCCGAGGATGCGAACAGAGAGGCGAGGTGGTTCCGATGTGGAGCAGCTGCTCCACAAGACGGGGTACCTCACTACAACGGAGAGCCATTGCTCGACCATGAGTGTTCTTCTGCGAGACGTAGCGTCGGCGTACTCGTGAAAAAGAAACAGCATTCGCAAATAATAAACAAAATTTTACGTTGAAGCGCGTTCCTCGTTAAAAATGAAGTTGCTATAAAAAGAGATGGAAGTCAACAAACTTCTGAGAAAATCTATATTGACAAGAAAGTACTCTCGACTTTTGATGCATTCACAATCGGACCATAATTTTCTGCTGACGTAATTGTGATAGATACTATGTTATTCATTGTATTTTAAATAAAAAAATTTATTTTACGAAAAATATATTTGGTTTTAAATTTTGGATTTAAATTTTTCTCAAGTTGACCAATAATGCGTCCCTATTGCTCCATTATTATCCAGTAATATTGCAAAAGAGTTCAAAATAAATTGACATTATTAACGATACTCAAAACTTTTTTTGCGACTGGTTAATTCTTCGATTGGTATTGTAGTATTTATAAAATTCGCGAAATCAGATAGTTCGTAAGGAATAAAACTTTTCAGGCGGAGAACAACGAAGCGAAACACACAAACGAAGGAAGGTAAGAGAAGAGAGTTGGTCGAGTCTCAAGGGGATGAGTAACGATTACTGAGTTTGAGTATCCACTCTGCCAGGTTGAGGAGAGAGCAAGAAAGGATGAGAATTAAACGAAGACGCTAGTAGATTCTGTTAATTGTACTCGACCCTCGATCGAATCAAGTTTCTTCGTTGCTTGATTCTTGGGCATCCGTGAAAATGAGTGTGACGAGTAATTAAATGACAACTGTCCTTTGTTCTCTGATTAAGAAAATTAAAGAATTAGTAATAGAGTAGTGAGGATAATTGAAAATTGCGGTTTTTTAAGTAAAAATATTAATTTTACAGAGTGCGTGTGCACACACCAGAGTATTCCGCTATTAAAATTCCATTCCACTCTCGTTTACTTAAAAGAACCCGTCCGAGAACACCGTGCTATTTCCGCTTGCCGCAATGTATCGTTGCCAACGTAATTAGCCGTCGAACGCGTCGCATACGAGAGTACCGATGGTGAATGCAACCACGTATTTCGCGTATCGTGCAGCTTCGTTGCGATTCGATTGCCGTTCGAGCGTGGGTGAAAACGAAGGGGAGTGGTGGATGGGAACGAAGGAAAAGCGGCGGTTTCCTTCGCTCGCGGAAGGAAAACGGCACGGCGACGGCGGCGACTGCCCAAGATTTATCTCGTCGCGCCGTTGTTCTCCTCGGCGAGGGACTCAGAGTCGGCACGGAGTGAAGGGAGGGTAGAGGGCGAGGGTATAAAATATCCCGGAATTCCTGGTGCATATCGAGCGGAAAATTACAAATAGTTCGCGACTAAAGCCGCGACCTCACGGCCTCACGCAGGTCGCGTCCAGTGGCGGAAATGTGTAACGGAATGTCGCGTAAAAGCGTCCGGAAGGAATGAAAAACACTCGTCATAAACCTGCGTGTGAGTGACATGAAACAGAGGATACATGTCGATGCCGTACGACACGTTCGCGGTTTCATTTCTCTTTTCGGCAAAACACCCATGTTGGATGTGTATCGAACGACTTGTTTGATATCACGTTACTTTAATCGAAAATATTTGCGACGTGTATGCGCGACAGTGCGCACCACGCGCGATGTAAAATTCAGAGGATCGGTAGACGAATTCGGTAGAGATAACGGTATAAAATATTCGATGGACATCGACGGCCACGCGGGACCGGAGGACTTTTCTCTTGTTTCCGTAACACTGCGAAAATGACGCGCGCTCACCCGCGAAGAAGCGTGCTTTGAACGAAACTTTTCGCAGAATAATACTTGCTGTGAACAAGAAAAAACTCGCGGCGAGAACTTCAATATATTGCAGTAAACGCACACACGCCGCATCCTTCCCTTCGCACCCCAAGTTTCATCTTTACAGCCGCAATTTTGTGCGCTCGTCGTCGAGCGCGTTGCATAAATATATAACATGGCAATAATGCAACGTTAAGCCGTAATCTTCGATCAAGCGCGGCAATATATGCTCGAGACTCGATCGTCGACAGAGATAGTTACGTAACAACGAGGCTGAAAAGGAAACGATAAATATCTGTTTAATATTAAATATCTTCATAATTGAAATATGAATAAAAATTTTGTTAAATACGTACATTTCAATTCGAGTAAAAAATACTTTATCGAGCTAGTAGTTGGTACTCGTAGAAGCTTTTTTCATTCTTAAATAATTTATATCTCTAAATTATTAATACCTTGATATTTTAGTTTAAGAGTACTTGTTAAAGAGATTTAGCTTTCATCGTCATACAAACCATGTAAAATCATACACTTTATAATGCTCATGCTTGAAATATTAAAAGTAATTAAGGGCAATTTAAATCAAAAGGAATCTGTTATCAAAATTGTAGGATCCTTTGAAAATTTTTGATGTAGAAATCATCTTAGCAGTCTTATAATAGCTTTACTGCTACTTTGCTCTACTTTTAGATTTTTAATTCCAATTACTAAAAGCATCGAAATTGTTAATGCAAATGTAATTCTCACGGAAAGTACATATCCATTCGCCGTGAGATTTTACAAAAAGTACGTAAAGTAAAGTTAATCTTTCCCTAGAAAATCTCAGAAAATTCCAGAGTTTTTTTTACGATGGGCAAACTTCTAATTCTCGTCGTAAAACAAGAGAACGAACGTTGCGCTTGTTTGAGAGACTACGCTACGCATCGAGTACGTGAAAACGAACGTGTCGACTGGCAGCTGTTCGCGGGACGAGCGTATCGTAATGAGTTTCGACGGGACTCGCGCGTGTTTTTGGGCCGCAACTCGCACAGTATTTCAATAAACCGACAATACACGTGTACGTATGGATGGGGAGCAGCACGGAGGTTACACGTTTGAAAATGGGAACCGCAGCATTCCACGAGCGAGACGCCTCCAACGGATGCAAGGGGTCGGGGGTGCTCCTCTTACTTCCGGGGAGCAGGCGGAGGGTGGAACTTGAGGGTAGGGAGGACGGGAAAAGTTGTGCGAGAGCGCGTGCTTTCAATAAAGTTTTACGGTTCTTCACTCGCGGCAAGCTCGCGTACGGTTCGTCGGGAATGTCTAACGGCTGCCGCGAAATCGCATGCCGGTTTACACACCAAGCTAACTTTCCCGCCTACCGCGATGCAATCTTTCTACCCCTTCCTCGCTCTTCCACTAAGAGTAACATCGCGCTGCTCTTATTTCACCCTTCGCGAATTCTTCATCCCGTTCGTTTCCCATCGCACCACCACCACCTTTTCTCGGTTGGATGAAAGCGCGCTTTCTTGCGCGCGGGCCTGCGAGTTCGGTTGTATGATGTATAGTTACATGGTTATTGGTTTTTGCCGTAAGGCACGCTCCTCGAGGCTCTTTTTACGCGCGTTTCGAATAAATTTTCAGGAATATTCCTCGTCGGGGACGCGCGAACATGTGAATTCTCGTAAAACGTCGTAATTTAGGATACTCATCAAGTATTCCGTACCTTTGCGGGGGGGGGNNNNGGGGGGGGGGGGATCGTAATTAATTTCGTTTATATGTGCTTAGAGACGTGAAAAATGTGAGCGGTTGTACGGACGCGTTAGCTGTAGCGGAGAAAAGAAAAGATAATAAGGGTGAGAAATGTAGAGGAAGCGTATCCTGTGGGATTAAAGCAAAGCTCCGCGAAATTGCTCGAAAGCCACGGAGTTTCAATAAACCTAGACGCCATCGCTAAGGCCGCCCCGTGATGGATATCGATTTTAATTTAAAACAAATCCAGCCTCTTTCGCGCGATGTTTAACGCTAGAGCTAGAATCTCGTAAGTGCAGACGACGATCGAGATGCGAATAAAACAAGGCGATAAAAATACAAGTGATACGAAACACGAGTAATTCCTTTAGAAGCAGGGATCGCAATAGCACTTATGAGCATCTGCGCGATAAATTGAGAGATATTTTCAAACAAATGAAAACTCGTTATTCGGCAGACGGGAAAAACAATTGAGAGGATGCAATATGTATAATACGTAAGTAAAAATTGTTTCCAGCACGCGTCGTCTCTTTCCGTATTCCAGCAATTTGCGCGTCGAAGCTTGCTAAAAACGGCGGGAGCCTCGCCGCATTTGCACGTTGATTGGCTTTGTGCAGCCATCAACCAAACATAATGCAAATCCTACGCCGTATAGCCAGGCTCGAGCTGCAAAACCGGCTCGCAAGGGCCTGTGAAAACGATTTGAATAAAGGTCCCGTATGAATAGTAAAACGAGTACGGACAAGAGGATGCCATTAAAGATATTCCTATGAATCCGCGCAAGTGGAGACCGATTATCAACATATTGCAGTGTAAACATTTTTTTTCGAGTGGACACTACTAGATAATACTTTAATTCTTTGTGTAAAATGAGATTAACGACACAAATCATTAGATCGTCAGAGATTTGAAATAACTTGACAATTTCCTACGATAATATTACACGTAATTAAAAATCAATCCTTTAACTGCAAACTCCAGTTACGATTGTATTTTGTGTGACTTGTAAATAATTTATCGGACCATTACTTGTGAAATTATTCTCGTTAGGAGGTTTAAATTCACGTGTCATATTAATCATCAAGCAAACAAATTATACACACCTAATACAGTAAGGAATGCAGAGAATTGTCGAGTCAAAATACAATACGACGCATTGCCAGAACCAATGTGTTCACTACCTTGAGGTCAATCCCATCCCCGTGCAGTTTCTGTTCTTGAACTTAGTTTTCAGCGTGTCCGTTGTTATAGCTACTAATTATTCTTGGAACGTCCACGCCAGAAAGCAGTAACTACAGACGGAACTAGTTTGAAACCAGTCCTGTGAAGTTACGTTAAGTCCTTTCTATGTACCGACCAACATGCTCGACATAAATCTACCGGCTATCGCTTTCAGGACGCAACCCATTTAATTGAATATACAAGCAAAGTTGCAAAAAAGCAATTGGTTGTAACATGTACCGCGATACATTAATTGCTATTTCCAGAGAAGAGACGCACGTAACTTTAAATTATTTAAAAAAGTCTGTGTAAAAAAGCACATAAACTCACAATATTGGTAAGCAAATTGTTTCGCTTGTCGCGAAAAGTTTTGCGTTCCAAAAGTTTTAATGAAGATCAAGCTGGACGCGAACGAGACGCGCAACGCTTAATAAACTGCTGAGAGCTATATGGCAAAAATTCGATAGATGGGAAAACATTTTGACATATCGTTGACTGATTAAAATTAACGTACTTTGACTGCGAATTATAGCTGGCAACAATTCAAGTCTGAATGAGTTGAACGGATTTACGCATAATTGAGCGACACGTGCACACGTCCGACGAAACAGCGCCGTTCGTCAACCACGCACCGTATAATTACTTCGATACAAACTGCTGGGAGCTACTTTCTCAAACCGCGACGCGAAAGCTACGGGAAAGCCGCTTTCGAACGATCGGCTTTGTCATTACGGACGAAAACTTAGCTCGCGAGTTATTACTCGGAAAGTTACGTTATTGTACCGGTTGCATTCGCGAGCTTCGCATCCGGGCCGTAAATGCTGCACACAAAGGGAGGTTTCCTCGTAATGCACGATGCAAACGATATTATGCACATTGCATCTATTATAGCCGCGAGTGTATGCAGTTCACGTCTGCGCCAAAACACATAGCTATTCAATGAACATGACTGATCACATATCTGCATAGAATATTCAAAAAGTTATTATGACAAGCAAGTAATTTTACAAGATTAGATTTGTTATTTAACAAAGCTAATCTTGTATGAGATAGACCGATGCGATGTACATATCTTCTCCAAATTTGTTTTCACATACCGAATTATATTATTTGTTACGATAATATTTGTTTCGCGTAGTAAAATAGTGAAATTACGTATGCGGCAATTCGCAAAGTTTATTTGCAAAATAAAGTATCGGGAACGAGAGCTACAAAATCACTCTTGCATATAAAATCGTTTGTTCTGATAAGCTATCGCAATTGCACTTGTAAACGGAGGGATGAAATGGAATTTCACGTGATTGCAATTTACGTTTGGTACTTGTGCAGGGGACAGATAGATGATAAAAGGAAGAGCAAAACATCGCGGCAATAAAAAGAATCTGGAATATGCAATGCCAAAGTTATATCGGTCGTTCGAGTTTGGTATCTAGAAAAAAGAAGGATGCCTCGCGTGTACCACAAAGGCAAAGATAAATGGAGATTAAAGTTATAAAGATTAAGATAATAGAGATTAAAATCTCCCACGCAAATCTGGCTGTTTAATGGAATTCCATTGTGCAAACTCCTACGAAACAAAGGATGGTACGCGACTTTAAGGAAGTTTAAACCGTATTAATTCGTCACTCGGCGAAGTAAGCAAAAGAGAACTTCGAAATTGCTGCATTTAATAAGCAGCACTTGAACCCAGCCGGCGAGTTCCACGTTAATCTTTTGATCTTGACGAAGGCAGTAAAACTTTTTCTCCAGATAATTCTACGCGCCTCGAAGTTCCGCAAGAGAAGGCTACACAAGAAAAGGAAATTGCAATATTATGTATCGATGCATCCGTATATACGAGTATACACATGCCGATACCAATAATCGAAAACAGCCGTGATAAACAAATACTACAAAAAATATTATTCGTATTATCAACGAATGACGTTCATTGACTTGAAATTTATTGATACAATGAACTTTTAATTAATATTGTAAATATTACATAACATTTTTTTATTAGCCTTAGTTGGATCCATTAATATAACAAATCACTGTTTATTAATATAATATACTTGAATGTGTCATAACTTAATGTAACATTTAACTGAATCAATGAAAAAGTTGATTCTTCTAATAAACATGTTCAATAAACTCATTCGTCTGATGTGTACTATAAAATTTTATAGAACTTTGTTTTTTTCTCTCTCTCTCTCTTTCTGTCCTTGAATAATTTGAATTTATTATTTATTCTTTTAACATATCTAAATAAAAAATGATGTCTAAGCATTTTATTTTTACATTCGTAATTTTTATATAAATATCTCAACTTTCATTATGAACTTTATCAATAACGATTACATCCGCTTTACTTATAGGGAGTCATTAGACATCATTGACGGCAGATTGTAAGACATCTCGAGACGGAAGGATGTAGAACGGAGATTTAATTTTCTTGAAAAGCTTGAAAGGCTTAAATAGCATATTCCTCTTTCTTCCTCGCGCAGAGACTTTCCTGAAAAGTATAGATAGCGTTTTGACGCGGTGCGCTGGGCGGTAAAGGCGGCCCATACCTGCAAGTTTCTCACAGAGGCGACAGCGGTTCTAATCGGCTTCGAAACGAGCTCGTCTTCTCGGGTTCAATTAAGCAATCGACGTCGGTACGCAAGTAAATTAGCACGGGCGATCAAAGTTATCGTTCTCCACTGTGTAAAGTGTAAAGGGCTCCAATTTGATCTTTGTATTTTTCAATTTCTCTTCTTTTCTTCTTCTCTTTTCTTAGAAATTATCAAATTTTAAGTAGTAAATTTTTATCTTGTTTATAGTAATACAATTTATCGTAATTTTATTTTTAAATTTTAAGGATAGTAAAAAAACATTTATAACTTGTAATATAAAAAGAACAAATGTGCGAATACGTATTCGTACTTTATTCGAGAACAGAGATCGAAAGAGAACGTTCTGTATAAAATGGACAAACGTGTTCGAGAAAAATGAAGAAAGTTTGATAGCATGTGTCATGATTTAGATAGTACAGTTGTTTCTGAATACACTCCAGATATATATCCACAAAGTTCCGCGCTTTTTCCAACAGGAAAATCAAAAGTGCTCTTCAGCCAATGAATAAGTAAAACCTCTATATAGTTAACATTGTTATTATTAGTTACTTGTATGTTACGTACACAAATTGCGTTACACTGAAAAAAAAGTCTGGTTATAACTACCAAATGTATAGTGAAATAATATCAACTAAATATTTTGTCAATATAACCAAAAATAATTTTATACTAAATGTAAATATTATCAAATCTGGTATAAGTTACTAAATATTTAGAAAAGTAAAATTATTTTTGATTACATTGACCAAATATTTAATTGATACTATTTCAATATACATTTGGTAGTTATAACCAGTTCTTTTTTTCAGTGTACAAAGAGAGAGAGAGAGAGAGAGCGCGTTCTCGTTTGATGTAAATCTCGATCAATGTTTACCAAGTTCCGAAAAAGTCTTTTCTCTGAGATGAGGTTTGATCCTACCTCTATCCTATTTCGTCTACTCTCTTGAAAATAGGATTGTTGAAATAGAAAAACGGTTTTATCCTCCTCGCTGCTCGTCATCCTGTCGTGTCGGCGGCGATTGATACCGCTCGACAAGTGTTTCGAGTTCCGCCAACTTTGCCTTTATCCGTCTTAGCGTTTTCCACCGTAGAGTTCGAACAGCACGAGGATATTACCGAGGTATTATGGCAAAGTGGAGAGCCGCTATTCCGTATCGCTAGGATAAGACGATTCTGTTTATCCTGCCAGGGATACGTTTCTCTCTCCGATGAGAGAGACTCAGCAGTTTCCTCTTTCAGTCCGCTCGACGGCGACGGCGACGGCGACGCGCGAGGGCTCGCCTGCCGATTTTCGCTTGCGCTCTCTCATTTCGTATTCCTTTCCTCGCCTCTCGCTTGTTTACGTCGAAGCTCATTGTCATTGTAAGACGCTTCTAATTAGACGCTACTTTGCGGTTTTCCTCGAGTGCTTGAATGATCGTCTCCAGATAATTCTTCCGACAGTGATATTGTATTTATTAAAGTGACTGTTCACGAGACGAGATCTCACAAAATGCGACGACGCGTGCTTCACGACTAAGACGCGTTACGCGTTTTATCGCTAAATAAATTATACTTTCAAAACGCGGCTGGATATCCCTCGGTATTTCAGAAACATTATGCATGTTATACTTGCATAGAGTATATAGTAAGACGTCAGCTAGTAGGCGAGCGTTTTCTTTGAATAGCGTAGAGACAGTTTTGCCGCGACGAAAATTTGGTTGGACGCCATCCTGTGTTTCACAAGTTCGAAACTCTCCGCATTAAAGAACTCGGGGGGGTAACTTGGTTCTCAATTAACTTTAGTTAAACAGGACTTTTTAGTTCTGCTTAACTTAATGTTAAACTAAAGTCTACTTGACATCAACCGAAGACTAAGGTTTCGCTATTCATTTGTTTCCCCGGAAAGTTTAATTTGTCAAAGTTCTTCTCAAATCCTGAGAAAAGCAGCTCCCGTAATTATGTCTTGGTCGGAATTTTTTTAGGAAAGTTCACGGCTGTTTGAAAGTGAAATAAGAAGAGCAAAATGAGCAAATTACATGTTAGTTTGTTATTAATATCACACACACATTTTAGTATAATAATTACTTGCGCTTTGAACTCGTTTAATTAACTCGCTTAATTAAATAAAATTGAATAGATGTCCATTTAGATAAAAAAAAAATACAAGTACTTGTCCTCAATTTTCACGTATCTAAAATTTATCGCCTGCAACGTAATTTATCTCCTAAATCCGGCGCTCTTGACTTTCCACGAGCATGGTAGGATAACGAATTTCATCGAGCGCAGTCGGTTTTGCATGTAGCTGCGCGCGTGCGAGTTAATCGTTCTTCCAGCGCGATCGCGAGGAACACGCTCGGGAGAGACAATTCCGCTCTTCTCGGCCGAACAATTTTCCGCGGGAGGTGGCCGACAAGATTTTACAGCCGGTCGTTTCGCGAAAATCCTCCGAGGACGAATTTCATTAGAATCACCGAGGTTAATCCAGCTTTTCCGCCGATCGCGGGCGTGCTCGCTTCACGGGATTATATCGCCGGTGAGAACGACGAGTTTCCTCTCTCTCTCTCTCTCTCTCTCTTGTCCCCAACCCCGGAGGGGGTTGCCGAAGGACGAGACAGAAGCGGCGGGTTAGGTTTGATTATATGCGGTTGATTATACCCGCTTAGAGGATCCGTGCCCTCCGGACTAGTCAGTCCCGACGCGATCTTTTGTGAGACCGTGGAATTGCCAATCAAATATTCAGGCGAGCTTGTTTAACTGCCGCAATAAAGAACAGACGGCTCGAGGTAGGCGCGCGAGGCAGGCTTTCCGCCACCATCACCACCACCGCGGCACATTCGCACCCTCTCGTTGCTTCCACGGGAGCCGGCTTTTCAGCCGGCGGCGTGGGCGGGCGGTCCTTGAATGCCGTAAGGCCGTAAGGTGGTGGCGCGCCGCTGTGTGTCGGGGCTCGGGGCACGAGTGTTTACACGAAACCAACGCCGGATGTTCCATTGTTAATGCGAGAAGAGATGGAAGAGGATGAGGTAGCCCGACCGTACCCTGTGTTGATTGAAGTCGGACTTTCCGCGACCTCACGGAAACGAACAATTCGAGAGACAACTTCCGCAAAGGCTTCTGCTTACGATTCTTCGTGAATTTTGTACGTGGTACTTTTTAACAAAGGATTCTGAAGGAATTTCTTAAAACAATACTAATTTCGTATGAAAGTATTTTCAAACTCAACTTACAATTTCATTTTCTATAGATAAGACGAAACGGAAATACCGTTAATTATCTTAACAAACGAATTAAATTTTCTCTTAATCGTGTCATGAAATCGCAGAAAACGTTAAGGTCTTGTACTTATTGCACTGCGTAGTAAAATGCTTGCTAACAGAAACATTACATGAAGACGGGCAGGATGAGAGACGAAATTAGCAAAAAGAGAAAAAAAAAGAGATTTCTTTAGTAAAACACGTAAAAAAATATAGTGAGATAAAAAAATAATTGAGGGTGGGATTAAGTTCTTTTCGTAATCAGAATTACTTCTTTGCGCGCGGGACAGGCTTGGAATCGTCTTCTTGTGTCGCATTGCGCACCGTCGAATGATCTCATTTGATGGGGATTAACGAGCTACCTTGTTAGTATGAATTGCACTTGTATATGTACGTTTATACATCGAACTTTCTCGAAACAAGGAGGCATTCTCTCATTTGCGATTTGCGCTTGTAACAAGCGGGACAAGTAGCTTTCAACTCTCAGACAACGCTAATTTCCTGATTGCCGGGAGTCGGAAAATTAAACGTGGAAGCACAGATGAGCTCTTGTTTATCTCTCATTAGAGAATGAGACAAAGGCGCTCCGTCTTTTGCTGTATTTTTCAACATTGTACAACGTCGTGGAACTATTTGTTTCGATATCGTTCAAAGTTAGATTAAATTCTACGAGATTACGTAATCCTTTTCCAACATAATATATTTATTCAATAAAATTTCCATCCATCTTATTAATTAACGAAATATGTGTGAATATCACGGAATAATAATTTAGCTATATATCTAGATGTTACAACAGTAGCGAGGAAAAATTGCTTTTGACGTATTTCCCTCATTCATCGCGAGATCATTTAAAAAGCAATTAGCCCATTGAACGTAAACAATGAGGAAATGAAGTACCGGAATAATGGCGAAGCGTAGCACCGGGCAGCACTCATTACACATTGCTTTAATTGCCTTCGAGATAAGGGCACACGTATGTATTTAGACGAGAACGAATCACGGTACCAGACTCTTTCAAAGGTGCTTCTCGTTGTCCGATCTCTTTTTTGCTGCTTCGTAATTACCGACTCCTTATCATTTGCATGTCTTTGTGCGGCGCGGAGTGAATCTCGCGAATCGTTGATTTAAATTCTCCGTCGTGGGTTGAATAACTCGATTTTAGTGTCGCGCGAACCAACCTGACTTGCGCTGTCTGTTTTAATTATGATTTTCGTACGTTTTGTCTGGCCTTTTGTTCGGATACCGCGCTGAAATTACCGCTCGAAAATCGTCGCCGTTTGTCAGACTGTCTCATTTTGCAATCAGATCATATTTCAAACGGGCAATAACACAGAGGGCATAATATCGAAACTGTTTTTAGTCGGGGCGCACCGGTGAACGTTCACACTCGCTTTCTCGTCGGTGTCGTTAAAATTTCATAAAACTCATACGCCATGCCGTTCTCATCGCGTGGCGCGTCGTTCGGTTCTGCAGAAACTTCTCTTACAATGCGATGCGCCGTGTGTATTCCCCGCCTGTGCTGTGCGTTCCTACATTTCTTGTTTCCGTTTTAAAAAATTCCTGCCTTATATACGTACGCTCCAAGTGTCAGTTACTACGGGCGTGCAGTCGAGGACCGTTATCACGCGAGAAATAATAAACACGGTTACGCGTTACCCGTTAGCGAAAATGCAAATTTTTTTAAAAGCGTATTTCTAAGGACAGAACATTTCCAGTGTCTTGCATATTCATTCATGTAGGAATCCTCGAACTTTTTTATATTTACCTTTCTTTAATGCATCTATATTGCTTCTATATTGCGTCTCTAAGGTTTCTTCTTAATCATCTTAATAATGCAACGTCTGCAGTTAGGGTTAAGTTTAATTTGAAAAGCATGTGGCAGTTATCTCTCTCTCTCTCTCACCTAATCTCTTACTCCGCTGTTAGATCGGCAATCTCTCTATTCACCGACAGCCAGCACGAACTGCACACTAACTACGTAGCTGCGGTGCCGAGGGTGGAACTTTCGCAATTTATACTTTTGGATTGACAAAGTAGCAGCGGAGAAGGAACGGAGGGAGGGAAACGATCGGGGCGAGACGGTCGCTCTCTCGAGCACTCGAATCGCTTCGTCGTCGGGGTCGCGCCGAGCGCCGAGGCTTCTCGCGTTTCCATTTTCTACCTTGATGAAATTCGACGAAAATTAAAGTCACATAAAACTCGAGTCGCTCGCCGAGTCGCTCTTGACGAAACGTCGCGCGTCGGCCGCTCGCCAACTCGCGTATTCAACTGGACCACCCCCCTCCCACCCTCAGAGTCCAGAGAGATCGCACGGTTAAACGCACGTCGTATTTTCCTTCCCTTCGTTCGGATAATCGCAATCAGCTCTGCAGAGGACCAACTCTAGGGACAACGTGACATTTGCGCGTTTGTTTGCCCATTACTCGGACTCGCCAACGGATTGACATCCAAAGTTAGGTCCGAAAATTTCATTCATTCTAAATCAAATGCATTCTACGAAAATTGTCTCCTTTTTCTGTCCTAATTAAATACACGGCTTATTACGACATACGTTTCAACGTTTCCACTATGAACGTTTGAGCACATTTATTGTGCTAATTTTAATAGTCGCGCGCATAGAGAAAATCTGATCTCTTGTTGAATTTACCTTTATCGCGCGTACCGCGGACATTATTATCATCGTGTAATTGTAATGGTAATTATTGATTAGCGTGCTCGTATTCGGAAAACAACAGACCGTAATTGGGAATTATACAGCGAACCGCGTGCGAAAACTCTGAGCCCGCGGCGATATCGGTCGGTATCGGACTGCGCATTACGATCGATACTTTGGATGTTACATCTGGACCTCCCCGGCGTCGCGGCGGTGGAACGAGAGGATTCGGCGGATATTAAAATTTCAGAAGGCCGGATTTATAATTGGCATCGATTAATTGCCTCGGCAAGAGAGAAAGGCAAAACTTCTCGCGCAAAATGTCACTGCTCGCGGATCGGCGAATAAACGACCAAGATTTCCGCGGCAGACGGCGCGGCGCGACGTGATCCGGCTGTCTGTTAATTATTCAACATCGGCGAACGCGAGATTGATCCATGATGGAAATTGTTCATTCATACAGACTCACACACGCATATTTCTCGGACAGGTCGGAGCGATTGTAATCTATTCATCGTATTATAAGTTGAGGATTTTCACGTCAGAATTTTCATCCGTCATTATCTAGACAAATCTGATACTGATAGATAAGTCTCTTCCAATGAGCAATTTCCAGATGTCCCGATACATTTGCATTATCTTTTGTCTTTATACACGCGCAATGATATTGTAGAAGCAACGAATGTCTACATACTATTAGCTGTTACGAATGTGTTTACTCACTTTAAACATTTTAAATGCCTTATTTTGCAAACATATGCGTCAAACTCAATCAAACAAACATTACTCGTGTATCATGATTGTACGTAATTCTCAAAACATTACTTCGACAGCTAATATAATAATGCAGTATCGATAAATAATAACTGTATGACGTAATTAATAATTTGTTTATGTCGTAATTAAAACAGGCTCGTTATTTCATTTTGATCAGTTAATACGTCGAGATTAAAATGCAAATGTATTTTTACTGGTGCATGTAAAATGCCGAAACTGTCAATTTGTTAAACAAAATGCTCCATAGCTATTTTCTTCAAAAGTTGAAAATTATAATTACTCATAACTTGAGAAAATATTCAAATATATTGAGAAGTATCTACTTAGAGACGGTAAAGGCATTTAAATAACGTGTGTACCGTAAATTGCACAACCTCTTAAATAGTCGTATATTGCAGGTGGCAGATGATAGATAGAGGCGCAAGCTGTTTAACTCATGCTGTAGGAGCTGGTGTTTCGAATTTTAAGTCTATCATAATACGGCAAGTTACCCGGCGTGCATTCCGCCTCGGGCTACGTGGCATCAAGCCCTATGGATTACGAATTCTCCTTATCGAGCTATATCCAATATCTCGTCACTTAAAGACCGATAACTACGTTCAGCTGCCTGGATTATCGCCCTCCGTTCTCTTACAATCAAACATAAACCTGTCTATAGACTGCAATGACACGCCGTACAAGTTTCGATAAAGCATTTTCTAATACCTTATTCATATCTCCGATCATTAATGTATCTCGATAGATTTAGAATCGATAGAAATTGTTTTCTATCACAGATTCTCTCGATACATCTTTTTATCTAGATAATTTTCTAAATATAAAAAAAAAGAATGGGAAATATAGAAAAAAATTTCAATGAAGATGAGTCATGATCGTTTCAATTTATAGTCAACTTTCCAGAGAGAGTTCGCAATTACATTTCCATAAAATCCAGAGACGACGGAAGAAAAAATTAATAAATATTCCGAATTTTTGGAGAAAAATTGCTGGAATTTATCAAGCATCTCCGTCGAATTTGTTCGATTAATACCGCATCCACGAATAAATCCACAACTTTGCCGGCAATGAAATAACGGAGAGACTAATTTTTTAGCAAGTTCACGATTTATCTCGCTTGTGCTTGTGTATGTGTATTCTCCTACGCGTTCGCCATGAAAAACAGCCGACTATGATGGGGCATTACGTCGGTTATTTAATCGCTTAAGGTCCGCGTGCACTCCTTTAACGAGCAATCATTAAATTGATGTTAACATGGCTCAACTGCGCCAGCATCGCCCCACGTGGCAATAGAGTTGTTTCAGAGGTAGAGGTATAGAGAGAGAGAGAGAGAGAGAGAGAGAGAGAGAGAGAGACCAGCGAAAGGGGATGGTGGGATCGTAAGAATCAGAAGGAAGGGAGAAAGGAAGTTAGATGTTCCGAAGGACAGTGCAACGGTCGACGAAGCGAATGGTAGCTTCATCGATCTCGTTAAAGCTTGCTTTCCCGTTACTTTAGGCATTTTCTTTTCTTCGCTTCATCCAGATCTCTTTCTCTTCCTTTCTCTCTTCTTTTCCCATTTGTCTCGCTTCTTCACCTCCACCTACGTACGAGGCCCATCTTCTCTCTCTACTAACCCTCTTTCCACTACTATCGCTCGGCTGATTCCTGACGCCTTTCCACCCCATCCACCGCCTTTGCCAACCTCGAGACCGACCGGCCGACCGACCAGTCAGCCAACCAACCAACCAACCAACCAACCAACCGCCCCATACCCAACCGTCGACTTTGCAGCCAGATTACACCCGCGGGGGAAATTTTACCTTCCCCATTCTGCTTCTCCGTTGCTCCGTTTAAGTGCCGCAGACGAGATCTTCCGCGAGATCCTATCCGGATGCACGTTCGAACTAATGCGTATGCCATTGTACGTTTGTTACACAGGTATACAGGTCCTATTCGTAAACGAGCGTAAAATGGCCATTTGCCTGCCATTTAACAAAAGAATGACAGATGAACAAATATAAATGCGAAATATGCAACGGAACAATAATTAATTAGCGCGAGTATAATTAAAATAAATGTTTCAGAAATACCCTTCAAAAGAAATATAACAAGAGTCCCACTCTCCCACATCATAAAATCTCTCTAAAAAAATTCTTGATATAATTTGTTATCTATAAATATCTCAGGTCTAATTACTTGGATATAATCATTAAATCATGCTTAAATATAAATCTCTCAATTTAATTACGCAAAGCATTTATGAAAGAATATTCCAGGTAAAAGTTTTTTCGTGACGTTAAAAGTAATTAAAAAGCTACAAAAAATAGTTTTCAATTCTTTTTTTAAATAATATATAAGCATAATGTATAAATGTAATAACTTTTTAATTCAATCAAAATTTTGATAAATAATGTCGGTAACGAGCGTATAACAACTTTCTCTTTTTCTATTTTAAAAGATAAGAAAAATTGGATTAACCTTTATCTAAAATTTAACGTTGTTTTGTTTCATTAATCAAACATTTATTCTTGATTGATAACTGTCGTGAAATCATCACGAAACGACGCATAGTATCCACAGACGCTATATCCACCGCGAATAAGGAAATTGATTTCCTTTGTTGTATTCTCGAACTTCGGTCCGAAGGCGATTAGCAGTTACTCAAAGTTAAACACGGGGATCGGCGAAAGTAACTTTCCAACGTAAGCGAAGTAAAGTCAATACCCATGACAATGGCGAGAGCATTTCATTGATTTCCCCCATTTGATGCGAATAATAGAGCGGAAGAGGACACGGTATGTAGAGCGGACGAATGAGGAACAGAACAGAAGGGACAGAAGGACGAAATGAAGAGCAAGAAGGGAATCCTAATAGACCTGTAAAACAACGAGGCATCCTTTGCGAAATAAAGTTTCGGTTCGTGGCATGGCGAGCGGCAGTAAAAAACGTGGCATGAATATTCAGAGATGTCAAGGAAGTTTCAACTTTACGGCGGTCTATTAATCTTTCTGCGCCATTCAACATCCACGATGACGTCCGCTCGTCCGCTCGTCCGCCGATGGCATGACGTCAATGACACGGACGATGTGTATCGTGCTAACGGGAGTTGCCACGAGGACTCGCGACGCGGTATCCCCATCGCGAGAGGGGAAAATAGAGACCGAGAATGAAAAGCGATATATTCACCTCCGAACGAGAAAACCCTCCCCGTCCTTCCGTCATCGATACTTTTTTTTCCGCTTGACTTCACTCGTGCGAATCGACCCGTGTTAGTATTTCCACATTTTGTCCGCGGGACACCGGATGCCGCCGCGGCCGGAAAAAAAAGCACCAATTTTTACGATACAAAAGCTCTAGGCCGGATTGAGCTGACAGCCGGAATTAACCGAGCCCGGCTTACAAGTCCCGCGTTTTTCCGATGCGCCTTTCTGAATTACAGTTCCACCTGTAACGTAAACGGGAGAGGGGGGGAGGGGAGACGTGAAATTGAGTCGGCGCTGATCGACGATGCGACGTTGCTAGTATTTCCACATTTTGTCCGCGTGTATGATTCAATAAGCAGATCTCACGGCGAGCTAAGTGATTGTCTACTATAAAGCGTAAGACGGCGATAAGCTAGTTTGACGACAGTTTAACCTAGTCAGACTACGAGCTGATAGCCAGAATAGTCATCACGGGATTGCCGCGCGTCGACCGGAGAGGAAAATATAGGGGTATATATCGTAACGTTTCGCGATGACTGAATTTTTTTTACGTTCTCCTCGTATCGTAAAGTTTTGCGAACTTTCTGGAGTAAAGGCTTTCCGACGGGCGCTCCACGAAACTCCACTCCGAGGGATTTGAACGTCATCCTCGAATCTCCCGGCGAACTCTGATTGTACCTCGGTGCGAGTCTATGAGCTTTAAGTCGTTCCCGACTACTTTCAAAAGGATGTTTCCTCCAAGTATAAAAATATACTTCACCGAGAACCAAGTAGGGAGGACCGCATTGTCGGCTTTAATGTCCTGTTAATTCTCTTTATATCCTCGCCGCTTATAACTTATCGTTCTTCCTTACGCTCTATTAGTTACTCACGTCACTTTATTATATTTACGACAAAGCAGATAAGCTCGCGACTTCGTGGGCACGAAAGAAATCAACTTTTTATTTTGGGCGAGAAAAATATTTTGTACATAAATAAATATCATGAATAAGTGATTCTTAACCGCGTTAATTATTTCTTTCTCCTGAATATCAAGTTAATTTTTCTATACAAGAATCTTGATTGATGATGAAATGCTTTTAACAGAGAGAGACAGAGTTAATTTATTTTATTCGATATCATCTTCCAGCACTCTTAGAATTTGCACTTTGAAGCCATAGCGCGATAATGATAAATCAAATGTTACGAGTGCCGTAAAAATACCTCAGGAGTGGCCAAACACGTAAATAATAGTAAGCCCCGCGCATTATAACGCAACCGCCGGAAAGATATTCCTCTTAAAAGCGGATAATCGCGCGCCGAGCGCGTATTCGGGATGGAAAACTGCCATCGTGGAGTCTGATGGCGGCCACGAAGAACACTCTCACGGTCCCCTCGGGGTTGAAGACAATATATCACGTCGTAATTACTCGGGATGCCGAAGATACGTTGAAATATAACACGAAGGTGAAGCAGACGCCGTTTCCTCGCGGATATACTCGCCGGTGGAATATATAACGGGCGCCTTTATCACCCGATATTCCGACCCGCGACGATAATACGCACGTATAACGGACGAAATGCTGCAATAACGAAACGCCACGCCATAATCAGCCGGAGGAGGAGGCGGCGGCAGTGGCGGCAGTGGCGGCAGTGGTGGCGTATCCCTGGGCAGGGTACCGAGAATAAGTGACGCGTATAGTATCGAGAGCACCCTCTGCTCCACCATTTGTTTAACGCTTTTCCGCCGAATGTAAAAGCGGATAGTTAAACCTGGATTATCCGACTTTCATTTAATTGCTCTGTCGCGCCGTGGTTTAGCTCGTATCCACTCACGCCTGACTTTAATCCCCGCTGTTTTTAATTAGCTCGCGCGCGAATAAAACTGCCAAGGATTGCTCGAACGTAAAGAAGGAAAGTTTTCGCGGTTTCTGAAATCTTACTTCGGGAACAAAAGCCAACGATCGCTAATTAGAAGGAAACCTCAAATAAAGATTTACATCGCAATTTCTCGTGAATTTTTTACAAAAGCAATTGGCTGAAAGCTCTGAAAGGTACGTTGCTTAGATCCAAGTAGGATCGCATTCATCTTCACTTCGCGCGAAATGCATCGCGTCTAGACGAGATATACGGGGAAATAAATGGCGTACGCGGCGCGGTGCGCGGCTCGTAAGAAGAGGAACGGACAATACGGACGGGAAAAGTTTTATTCGCTCGTTATCCACGGTTGTCCGAGAATAACCGGCAGCCTCCTTCGCACCGATCCGGCCAAGTTCGGCCGAGAGAATGCACTGTGACGAGAAGAGAAAAGATCTTAGTTATAGGCGCGGTGAGTTTCGAAGTTTCGGGCGCTTTTCCTACCCCTACGTGGCATCTCAGGCTCTTTCCCTTCGCTCTTGCCTCCAAACACCCTTCCTACCCTTTCGCTTCCTTTTGTCCGCGCTGTCCGCCGTTGTTTCCGATCTCTCCTCCTTCTCGCTTCCATGTCGCGTACACGACCAACTTTTGTTTGCGGGAGCAATGGCCGAACGAACCCGGAATTAACTCGCATCCGAAAGTTTTGCGTTACGTAGCAACGTGTATACTAACGGTGCTGTGACGCGATCTCCCTTATCAGCCGAATTGCATCTCAAAACGATGGGAATGTATCGAAATAAATATTAATATGGAAATATTATATAATATGAAAATATTTATGTAAATTAGGTACGTGTCATTTAATTTTTTCCTGCGGGAGAAAAGTGTTTTATAAATGCAATTTAAAACATGTATCATTGTGAAAAATTCTCTTCTCTATATCAATATGATGTCAATTTATTAATAATTTCTATTCAATTTAGAGAAAGAATTCAAAAGATTTAATCTTCTTATGCAAATCGCTAAATTTTTATATGCTCATCGAGATACACGAAAGGTGTTAAGAGAGTAATAAGATTATTCCATGTTTGCGTAATCTGACAATTATTTTTCAGATTTAATTTTCAAGACGAACTGGAATTACAGTTCGAGTAAATCGCTTGTAATTTAGCTATTGTAATACTATCGTAAATCTTATACTCGTTGTGACTCTAACGTTTATCCGAGTTTCCAAGTTTTCTACATAGTTGCGCGTGCGCGCGCGCGCACCACGAGAGGAGGAGGAGGAGGAGGAGAAGGAAGAAGAAGAAGAAGAAGAAGCCATTATTTACTGCGTCTTCTTTAAGGAGAACTTATCTGGCTGGTAGATTACATAACAGCGGGCGTTCCTCGCGAAGTTTACACCTGTTGCAAGTTCTACGGTGAAAAATGGTAGCGCCGCAGGCCGTACGCGAGACCTCCGCAAAAACGATGACGCCGTCGTCGTTGTCGACGTCGACGTTATCTACGACGGCATGTAATTCCGTTGTGCATGAAACGACAGTTCCCGAAGATTCGTCGCCCTTTTTGCCGATCGACATAAACTGCCGTGCCCTGCCCCGGCCTGCCCGACGGACGCAGATCCGATTGATTTACGGTCCAAGTTCTACGATATATCCGTTATATAGTTACACGCTTCCACGAGATGAGTTTCTCGATCGAATTAAGCTCCCATCCTTGCGATATAGACATTACCAACTTCCTGCCGGTCTTTATAGCTGATTTCCGGCGAACGCCGGAGATCGTAGACTTGTTCGCGTAAAGGGAACGATATTCGATTTGAAAAGGGTCTGATATACGTCGGGGTATAAGAAAAATATTTCAGTCATGAAACTTCAAGATCAATCCGGAAGTAATCGAAAAGTAATACTCAAAAGAACTGACTGAAATACAATTAACGTTTATGCATAGAAAAAGATTTATAATTTCTAAACGTTAATTAATGATTTAAATGCAAAAGTATTCTCTTTGATAGTAGTTCAAAGGACATGAAAATATATTTTCAGTGGTCACGTTATGCAAAATAAATTGACCTATTTTCTTATGTTATTTAATGCAACAATGCATCCTGCGCTTTTGCACGAATTAAAATTTATAAATGATACTATAAAAATACCATTTCATATAAACCATAACTTGCATATCCATCGTATTCAGTACAAAAACATATGGACCTATTGCTTTCGTTATCATGCTGCACAAATAACAATCATATTTTGCAACGAGCACTCGGCTGCTCTTTTCAAGCCGGTAAAAAACAAAAGATCTTGTGTATTCGTTATCGACTGCTATCCTGACCACCGTTAAGGGCCATTTGAAATAAAATATGACGATATTATACATTGAAATATGAAAAATCGCTAGAGGGATTTGCACGAAGTGCAGAGAGAAAATGTAGTCTCTACGATCGTCTTTTCATACGCGTCACTTATTTCTATTCGATCGTGGAAAGTAGCAAATTCTGCTCATTATCATAAATTGATGTATTATGTATGTAATGTATGTAAAACATTTGTATTATGTGTAAGATATATATTTCTAAAATATTTATGGATAAAAAGAATTTCTATAAATTTTTGGAAAATATATTAATAACTTTATGATTTTTACTTAAAAATGCGAGAAAGGTAAGTTTTTATGGGCAAGCTTTAAACTGCTGAAAGAAAAATCCAACTTCTCACAAGTTTTACAGTTATTATAAAAATACTGCGAAAATCAACAGAAGTACGTGATTCAACATATTTTCAAATCCTACCGCACCGCTTGTATTTTGAGAGTATATAAGAGATGATTTATAATTTACATAGCACGACAGAATACTTTCTTTTAAGGAGCTCTTCTCGCACAAAAAATCATAATAGCGCGTAATAGATAAGAAATCGGAGCTTTCATACTTGAGAAAGGCGTGTTTTCGTTTGAAAAATATTTCTTTGCGGGCTGCAGCGTGTTATCAGAATAGCGTGCTTCTTTACCTCTCCAAAGTCGACGAGCTTTTTACGATGAATACAAACATGCATACATGGCGCATACATGGAACAGTAAGCTTCAAGCTGGTTCTTCCATCAAATCCCTTTATATATTTTAAAAAGAGTTTGCCGTACACCTAAAACGCGCGATTGTCCCGTACTTTTTGAAATCTTTCATAAAGTTTCTCAATGACATTTATCAGAGATAACTGTAATGAAATAGATTACAAAGAAGCTTATTTCAAGAAAAAATTTATATCAGTGAAATTTATTATTATATCATTATAACGTTTTTAATTATGTGCTAAATTTAATTATAAGATATTTCTCTGTGAGTTTTACAGAGATATCCCATTTCATAATATAAAAGAACTCTGCTGACAGAATAACATTTATTTTTAAAAAGAAGAAATATATCTTCCATGTGAAAGAGTTATATATCAGATTTATACGGAGAGATTTCAGATAATTAAAATCGTTATTTTAAAAGTTTAAAAAAAAATTATTAAAATTGGAGATAGTAAAAAGACGTTGAAAATAGAAATTTCTTTTCCTTCTCTTTTTGCCTGGCAATAGTCATATTACGAGACTATTATTGTAGACAGTTGGTCGCGATTGCGACGGAATTATAGTCGCCGGTCTCGTAAAGATATGAAAAACATATTACAATCCGCCGACGGGGGTATCGCAGACAGCCAACCGGAGAGCATCCGACGTTCCGTTTCCGCGGAAACGAGTATTCCACGCATCGAATATGGAACTGATGGCGAACATCAAAGGCAATACGACCGCGGATATCCGTCGCCGTGGTTCGAGGCCGCCTCCGCCGCGGCGGAAATCGCAAAGATGACGCAGCCGGATAAGGAAAAGTATTATGCAAGATAGACGGCATAACGGGACATATCCGTTCTATGGATTCCGTATGTGACAGCGGACGGAGATACGCGTTCCGGAAACACCACCGCTTTCCGACGCGACGTCGCCGCGTGGAAGGAGAATCCGCGTATTCGCGACTTGTTCGAAAGTACATAAAATAAGAATGACATCTTTTATGTTGAAATAGCATTTTCTCAAAGCATCGTTTAAATAATCAGGAGCCGCATTTAAAAATTTCACGCGTTATTACATTTTGTATTTTGTATTTTGTCCGTCTCTCACGCTAAGAGAATAATAATTAAAATTATAGGAGACATAGATTTACATTTTGGTCGTACGTTTAACATTAATTGGATCTGATGTCTATGTTATATTTATCACGTATATTTGTGACTGATGACTATAAGTTTTAACAAAGATAACTGTACATTTTTAATTTTTAATTTTCACTCTCTCTCTCTCTCTCTCTCTCTCTCTCTCTCTCTTGCAGAGTTAATATTTATTTTCTGCTACACCTTTCGTACCGCGATATTGCTTGCTGAATTATATATACTTCAACCTAGCAAAACGAAGATAAATTGCAATCGTTTTCTACATAAATAATAATTTTATTATTAGTTCAAAGTATAAAAGGTGCATCTTCCATTCTCTTTTGAATTTCGATGTGCTCGCCCACCTATATATGTGTTTGTGCGAGATATAACGTACACAACGTCTTCGGTAATCAAGTTTCTTTGGTACGAAAACCAGTAGGAATCGGACTCTGCGAACACACCGGGGACATTTCCCCGGAGGCTGGATTCAATTTCGCCGACTGAGACGCAGAATTTTGCAATGCCGGCACTAAGCTGCCTGTAAACTAGCATACGATCGAAACTTGCGCAATAAGTCCTTTGACTATCTGCCTCATACGTAAAGTACGGGGAAACTAAAAAGTAACGGGGAAATCAGAAAGAGATTCAAACAGGCAAACAGATAGATGGAAATAGATGTTCTTCTGACTTTTGTAATGCCAGTATACGTCGCAGTGTTACCCAGGAGGAAAAAACTTGATCTATACTACTTCCAGCCATAAAAATTACATTATGTGTACATATATAATTATAATTATTTTAATTATTGGATTAAGAATTGAATGAAAACAAATATAATTCGAAAACAAAGCAAATTTAAATTACAAATTCTTATTGAAATGAAGATTCTTATTGAAATATTAATTTACCAATAGGTCTGAATCCAATAAGCAAGAAATATTAAAGTAATATTTAGAAATGTTCATTTCATTCAGTATTATTTAAATGTTTGAAAATAATATTGTATAAATATTTTTTAAAAAATTACTAAAAGCTTGTTTGTAAGAATTGTTTCAAAACATTATCTCTCCAAATCAAAATTTGTTCATGTGATATTGTATACAGCATCAAATATAACATATATGAAAACGTTTCCTGAACATCGTTGCAGTAACATGATAATGATTTTATACTTGCTGGAAATATTGTATGCTGTATTTTGTTAGAGTTATTGTTTCGGAAATTGTCAAATTATCTTAGTAGAAATGTCGCACCATAAAACTATGACTCGCTTAAAATGCATAGAAATACATCGTGCTCGTGTATAGGTAATGTAATCGACCTTCTTTTCTATCCCACGAGAGTTTCTTGGGTCACGTTCAAACAGGACAAAAACTTATTGGCAATGTACCGTAAGTCTCGTTGAAATGGATCTGCGATAAATTAAATGGAGAGCAAAAAGAGATACTGCGAAATGAAAATGGCTTTGTATTGCCGTTCGATCTTTGTTAATTCTCACTTGAATTCTATCTGGGTTTTATCCGTTTGATTGTACGTCTCTTACACGAGAAAATCTTTACCAAGATTAATTAAACTCGAAAAATAACAAGGTACTCAGTAAAATATTAAATACGCATAAATCCGCGATAATATCTGTAATATTTTATTATTTGAAGTATGTATAATTAAATAAATAATACAATTATATCTAATTATATATTTATGTCATATGCAGTATTGCTTGCGACGCGTGCGAATAAAGAGAATTTAGAGAATCACAATTTGAAATGCGAGCGTATATTTCCGTCTGCATCAAAGAGTTGAAGTACAACTAACGAAAATGATTGTCGCGTCAAAAATTATCAATTCAAGAATAAAATGACAAATTATATAATAAATAATGCTAGAGAAATATTCGACCGATAATGTGAAAATACAAATTCAACAAGAAGGCCTTCAACGGTTGTAGATAGATCTTAGTATTTGTATTTATTAGTGTGTCTAAGTATAACAAGATAAAAGCAAATTTATCATACTTTTAATATGTATTAATCAAAAATTGAGCATCATCAAAATTCCTAATCATCGTAATAATTCGTTCCATTCCAAATTTTTAATTACATCGGCTTGGCGTTCCTAGACGTCGAAGTACATCAAGATAAATTTAAATTTATCCTTTGCTTACTGCGTATTAAACAAAAATTTGTATTTCACTCGAAAAGCTAACTTGAGCACCAGTCCCGATTGGCCACGGCATAACACAGCTCTAAGTTGAATAAGAATAAGTAATTTTTTCAAGGGCGAAAGGGTTCTTATATTAAGATGCGAGTTAGCATCATATATCATTAAATTGATTTCAATTTAATAAACGTGATATTACTTATTCTTATTCAACTTAGAGCTGTTATGACTGAAAAAGTAATTCGGCGCGCAGTTTTGTGAATTTGAAGAAAGAATAAAAATCACACAAATAAATACAAGCACTAAGATCTAGCTACGATCGTTGAAGGCGTTCTCGTTTAATTTGTAATAAATAATGTCTTTTCCGAAACAAATGTTAGAAGACTATTACTCTGACGGAAGTAGTTTCTTCATCAGAAATTTTGTATGAAGTCGTTTGCACATATTTGCGCAAAGGAAAACGAAAAAAGCTTTCGAAAGAAAAGTACAGGCCGTTGATATTTCAAGCATCATTGAAAAAATGTCATAAAGATGCGATTTTAAACATTGGTTCAAAGAGCTCTACAAGCAAGACTGGCTTGATAGAAAGTACGTGTATTATGCTATGACCCAACCTTTAAAAACGCATCGAAACGTATTAGAGAAAAAGAGAAAACTAAATAAATATAAAAAAATATGAGCTATAGCAAAAATAATATATACCGAAAAAAGAATTAAAAAATAAGTATCTTGTTTTTTATCTTCCCTTTTTGGTTAAATATTAAAAAAGAATCTGTTGTCGTATCGTGTGTATTTAAAATTGTTTGACAGATAAAATATTTTTAGTTTTTATTCAGAAAAGTTGGCAAACGTTTCAAGGAATAGTTAGCGAATGTCGCAAATAATTGGGTAAAGCGGATTAGAATGCGCTGAGCGAGTAATTGGCAGGGCTTACGGAAAGACGAGAAATACGATCATCAAGCGATACTAGGTGAAAATGACAAACCGACACGTTCGTTTCGCAAATTTCTTGCGTGCGTCCGACAACAACCATCGAACATTCCCAGCCGCTGCAGCGACTGCAATGGGATGCAACGCTAGCAAATGCGCGTTTGTATAATTTCTCGGTGATGTTAGCAAAGTTGAAACGAGCAAATACATTTGCTGATTGTAGCGCCTGTTGAATATTTAGATTTTAACATCCAAGGTATTTAGATAATTACAAGGAATGAACAATTAATCCGCGCGTATTATTTATTAGATTAATTAACTCTTGCAATTAACGATTATGAAAGTATAAAATAATGTAAAATATTATAGAAAACTATTACTTCTATATTAGATAGTAAAAAAATATAAAAACAGATATTACTTTTAATATTTTTTTTACTTGCCTGTATAATTCGTTAATTTTATTGCGCTAATCTCGCAAATTAGCGCAATAAAAGCTATTATATTGCTCACGTATGAATGCCCACAATAAAGCAATAACCTATAATTTCTATCTCCAATCGTTTCAATTTCAACTGAATAAATTGAGCGAAATATATCGATAAATAGACTGCATATAATCGTTAATCATGGAAGTTAATTAATGTAATAATTAATACGTGCGAACTAATTGTTCATAGGAAATAATTGCGTCTGATATCTTCTAGTACTTGACACAATTGCGTTTCGATGAGTAATGTGCAATGACGTATGAAACGGCACGCACTGTACTGTTTTATGCAAGCTCGAGTTCTCGTCTAATAATAGTTTGACGTGCAGTGATTTCGTGTATCAAAACAATACCAAGACATAGATAAGTTAGCGTAGCCATGATTCAAAATATTTAATGGTATTATTATGAAATAATTGCACATTGAAAAGACAAATTAATAGGTAATCGATATAACATGGCTTCTCAAAACCGCATGCTAGCGCGATTATCATCTCGAAATAATTAATACCTTTTAAAATAATCACACTAAATATATTCTGTTCTTTATATCTCAATAAATGAGCTGTTATATTGTACATTTTGCATCTCGTTTTATAGATTGATTAGCGTCGCTTGAAATTACGATTAATTCCGTTCGAATGAGCGTTTTAAAATGGAAATATTGTTACTTAAATTCTAATGATGAAAGAATTTGTATTAATCTGATTCATATTTATTTAAATGTATACCACTAATTGCAAACTATTTAACTATTACACGTAAATTATTTGTTTCCTTTAATGATAATTTAAATAATTGATTAATTTTACCATTTATAAAATTATTAAATCTATTATTCGAAAAAAAAACAAAGTTTATTTTCGTTTTGAAAAACAATATTGAGGTTTTAACAATCTGTTAGACTTCCGAGTCAGATTTTCAGTAATTAATTTCGTCTCAAATTTCCCAAAAAAAATATTCCGTATTTTAAACGTTGATTCCGTATTCCGTATTTTGAACTTTTGATTTAAATGTAATTTGTTTTTATACTTCTGTCGACTGATAAAGCGAAATAACATACGAATCAAGTAACGAGAAGCTGTGTTATATCAATGATAATTAATTTACAACATTTTAAATGATTTCATACATACATACATGTACGAGCTTCTCGCAAAAATGAAATACAGCGAGAAATAAAATTGTGAAATTCGCAAACTTTATCCGAGTTCTTCGATTGCGTTTATAAATATGATGCAACAAATATATTGACTCTCATTTATTTATTAAACTGTTATGTCGTAAGAATTAAGAATAGTTTTAGCAGAGCTTTTCAGAAGAAACGCGACTATAAATATAAACTTCAGTATATAGATTGTTTAAACAATTAGGATTATTTTTAAAATTGTTTACCTTTTGATAGTTTTGCGTTTAAATTTACGTATAAGTTCAACTTTTAACATTATTCGATATAACAAAAATCGAGAACACAGCAAACATTCCCTGAATCTTTTACTATCTATTTATTCGGATAGTATGTGTAAAGAGAAAGGAGAAAAAAAGTCTAATATTGCCCGACAGAAAGAGAGAGAGAGAGATTGTTGCAATATCTGCACGATGCAATGTCTGAAATAATACATACGCTACTTGAAAGAAATAGACAGGAACTTTATCACCCTGCATTAAAAGTTCTTAAAGTACGAACTGAGATGCGTCCACGAATAAAGTTTAAAACTTGCAAATAAAGTTGACTTATAAAAATGTTGCTATTATCCTCTGTTCGCAACACTGTCTCGCGATATTCCCGATGATTATTCCCTGTAGAATTCCACACGAATAGCCAGAGCTTTGGGAATTCTTTAGATACAAAATAACGGTAAGCCTTACATTCGCCAAGATATACGGAACACAGCGGCTGTATTTCGAATCGAATATATAGAAAATGTGTGTATATATACATACATACACACACACATGCATTTAGGATGTGTGTTGCATCGGACACATTGGGCACCGCCTCTTACCGGAAATCTTTCACTTCGTACTATATTTCGTGCACGTGGGGACACCTATGGAATCGTAAAATATTAAATAGACCTCACGGCGAGCAAAATACTCATGTCGAGATGCGGAAAAATGTATGTGCGCTACTAAAAGCAGACGACTCGGAAGGAAACGCCGTTCGTTGTTCCAAATCGACATATGAAAATATTTTGCTATTCGCGGTATCGTCCCTCCTTGTCGGCTACATTGCCGGAAATATGTCGTAAAGTATCGATAAACCATCACGGCCGATACGAAGATCAAAATCACTGCGCGGCCTTTCAGCACAAAGTCCCAATCCACCCTCGAAAGATTCAATTTGATTATCATCGTCGTGAAATATTGCGCGTAAACTAATTAATCGTCATTGCTCAGATATTCAATTATATTCATCTATAATAAATTTAAAGTTTCTCTATAAATTTTTGCTGGAAAAAATATTTACGTAGATCAACGTTTGCTAATAATTTTTCCAATCTACAATATTCAATATACTGTGTAACACACATTAATACATACATTTACACACGTACATATAAATTTTTTAATTATAAATCTATCAATGTAAAATCTGATTTTGAAATTAATCGAGAATATAGTTGAAAAAAACTGTGTGCTTTTTATAATCCAATTTTTGATAAAACAATCGAATGTTTCTTCCGAATCAATCTAGTTCATCACTATGTGTTTCTGAGGGAAAAATTTAGAAAAGAGAAAAAAAAAACAGAATGTGAATGAGAAACGTGCCAATAGTTTTCGATTCGTATCGACCGCGATCGCGTACTAGATCCTGGTTCGAGGTGAACATTACGCCGCGAATGCTCGTAAAATGTCGAGCGTTTGCTTCTGTTACTGCCGCGGTAGGCAATAAAATAACGGTACTACAGGCTGGGACGTTGCGCGTTATTACGACGGGCGTTTCTCCGTGTATTTATTTCGAATTCGTGGTAGTCTCGCTCTCTGTATGTGTGCAGCCGAATCGAGAGGGAAATCAAGTCGCGACCGCAAATATGACCACGATTACAGTTCTATCGAGAGATGTGAACTAACACAATACTTTTTACTTATTTTACATTAATCTACGTTACCAGTAAGTTAAATACGAAATAGAAACGAGAAATCATTTGATATGAAAAAATTATTTAAAGAAGGCAGAAAAAATAATATTTTTCAATTCCTGAGGGTGTGAACGTGTGAACGCGAAACTTCTTTTTTTTCTGAAAAAGTCGATAATGGGGTTGAAACAAAGCAGAACAAATTTGTACGATCGTGTTCCATTGAGCCGGCTCCTGATATCTCGAATATTTCGAACGTGGAGCATAAAAAAAATCGCACGTTTGTATCCCACCTGGAATAAATAAAACGCAACCGACGAAATATGTGCACCGACGCGGTGTAGCGGCTTTGTCCATTCCGGTACGCCGTGCACGGATCTTGTTTATGTCATGTACGCTTTCGCTTCTGATATCACCTATATTTGTCAGGAGTGCTGGCCAGAATGGTGAAGCACAGCACGTACTTACACGGACGCGCCAAGGGCCACTTGGTGTGCCACGCCGGCCCTTCGCTTTAGCTCCGAAGATCAATCCGCTTCTTTCTCGTACATATTTATGCACGAGTGGCGGCGATGCAGGGATTTAATGTAGCAATGTGTGCTCAAATGGATACCCTCAAGATCCGCGATAAATCGACCACGCGCTCTTATCGATGAAAATCAGAACACGCTTCCTTTGAAAGTATCGGACGATTTTATTGAAGATCGCGGAACTTGCAAAATTCAGATTTAAGCGAGAAGAAAAAGATTGCTCAACTTGAGGAACCTTTTAATTTAGATTAAAAAGGATTCATCTTTAATGTAAAACTCGTGCGTAAGATTTTTAAGTCTTCCCCGAGGGCGTAATTATTCAGAAAATAGGTGTACACCTGACTTTTGATTTCAAGACTTCACAGACTCCATAGACTTCATTGGACTACAGTGGAATTCATTAGACTATGCTAGACTTCACCGGATTTTATCGGACTTTAAGGAATTCAATGGACTTCTAGCGGGTACGCCAATTCAAGAATGGTTACCTCCTTGAGTTTAATTTTAATTCTCTCTCCTTTTTCTTTCATAAAAAAAAATGTGTGACTCACCGGTACGATGCGCAGCAGCGGAATTACAAACAGCATCGTAGACTACGTTGATCTGTAAAATACAAAAATATATCCATTATATTAAATATTATAAATGTCTCATTATTTAAATGTACATACATTCATCCTCACATTTAACTCCCATATGTCTATTTTTTTCATTCTATAAATTAAATACTCGTTTTTAATTAATCACCAAAATATATTGTTAAGAAATCAAGAATTATAAATTTCAAAATTTTGTTTTTAATAAATCTTTCTATCTTGCTTTCAATAAAGACCAGTAGGATATCATAAAAATATTTGTGTTTAATATTTTATAATAATGTATCGATACATTAATCTAATACGTTTATTTTTGTTTTTGTTCGTATCTGCATCACATTATGATTCTAATACCAAATATAATACTATAACATACTGTATTACAATATATATATTGTATATGCTATTATTTTATTTCTTTTTTCAAAAATACAATTGGATGGCAAATTCATAATTTAAATCATATAATATCTGATTACAACCGATTAAAAGTTTTATATCACATTATATGAAGCAGAAGTAATTAACGCATCCAATAACAAGAGAGCATATTAAATTTATTAATATTTATGAAGTAACAATAATTAATATTTATGAAGTAACAATATATTATTGGATTTTGTATCACTAGGCTGATTCTATACAATATAGGAGATAATATGAATAATGACGAAATTATTTTCACGAGTTTAATTTTTCAAGTTTCTGAAATATTTCGTTAACTTATACCTCTGCATACGTGTGTAGAGTCTGCGATTATAAATTGGCGAAGTAAAATATGATTTTTACCACATATATATCCCACCCTTCAAACGAAAGAAATTTCATGCGATGGTGAATTTAAGCGCAGTTCATATCCAACGATAATGCAAACCAATAAAAGAGAGAAGTAGGGGAGAAAACGTTTGCGGAGGTTTGCCGCTGCCATCCATCGATTTCTTTATTGCCTTCTACATTTCCTTCCCGTTTCTGATCGTGGCATTGGAAATTGCAAGTTCGTCTATTGTCGCCGACGGCGCGTGTCTAGAAAAAAAGGACAAGCCGGGGAAAGGATTGGAATCGCAATAAAGCCGAAGGAGAGACACGAATGGTCGCCGCGCCGTGCCGCGCCGCGTCGCATTCTCTTTCGCGATGAAGTCGAGCGAAAGGAGTTTCTCGTTAGAGCTTTTCTCCGGGTTTTGTTTTCACGGCCGAAAGACAAGAAACTTTTACTACCGAGGTACGGGAGGATGATCTTTAATGAACTAAAAGAGTATTTGCTCCGATTTGAAGCGACTTGCGCGACTTGCGAGACGTTTTTCGTCGAAAAAATTCCATTTCCATCGCTTTAGAAATTGTCAGCGAATTGAAAACGCGACAGCGAGATGAGATGCAATCTTCAATCGCTTTCGCGCCCTATTCGGTATTTCGATTTGATATTTTTCATATGCACCATATACAACGGCGAATTTTGCTTTATAAAAATCCTCAATGTGCACTATTTCGAATACAATAGAGAATAATTTCGAAAATATAGTCCTTCGAAACAGCTGCGTAGTGGAAAGAAATACACAAAGAGTACTGCATGAATTGCATTTCTCCACAAGTTCATATCGTAAATGAAACCGTGCTTTCATATTATTGTGGAAAAAAAATTACTTCTCAAATCAAAATCCTTCCTTCATTCGATCTTTATATTTCTAAGCGATTTTGTTCGTTTTGAGAAATAATCGCGTTGAGAAATAAATGCTGATAAATTCGAGTGAAACTCGTAGTTTCTCAAGGTACGTGAATAATTCTTAAATTAAATAAGAAGCAGGAGCCCGCAGCTCAACGGTGCCATTGGGATCGCACGGTTTTGATAAAAATTTCAGGCTGCACAGTTTCGGGGCAACCAAAACCTGCTTAGCTCGCATATACGTGTGTGATTTTTATTCGCTGCAACGTATATCACAGCGCTACGCTTGGCTGTTCCAGTCTCTCGCGAGAAGGGCAATGTTTCGACCCAGAGGCGCGGCAGGAAGGTTCGTGTTTCTACACATCCCTGGGGTGTGTTTCCGGCGTACGAGGGTGCAGATACGTTTAGACACGGACGGGAGGAAACGCCGCACCTCTCCCCCTCCCTCTCTCTCTTTCTCTCTGCCTCCGTCTCTGTATGTTTACTTCTCCTTCTCTCTTGCGGAATGCACTGCCGCAGCATCCCGGTGGAAACTTTCTCGTATCCTTGATGCGCGTTATTGTAAAGATCCGTGCAGGTGCAGCAGAGTTCTCATTAATCATCTCTGAGCGACTTGATCCTCGCATCAGATTACTCCTTGTCTCATACAGTTTACTCGGCGCAAGGCAATAATAAGCGGAGAACTAATTTTATTTAGAATGAGACTAAAAGCGGCTGTTGCCTCTGTTGCTTACACCTACCGAATGAGCGAAAAGAAGTTGCAGTAAAATTCATTAACTAATTTTAATAATTCAATTTGCCAAAAATAAATGCTATTTCGGCTGATATGTGTATATGTGTACACACACACACACACACACACCGTACTATTTTTTACATGACAGTTGAAATATAACGTGTAACACGGGGGGGGGGGNGAGATTATTTAGTACTTTGTATGCTGAATGTCGCGCAAAGTCCGCTTAAGCTACGTGAACTCTGTCATTAAGCGAGCGTAGTGGAAAAGATTAAACTTGTAAAAGCACCTTTAATTATAACCGTTAGTTTGATGCGTTGTACAAGTGTCAGCGAGATACGTGGATAGGAAGAAACGGCTCAGAAGGAACACTCGTTAACAGAAGCGAGTTTATTTTCATACGTCGTAGCGTTCAGATTCAGAGGTACAACCTTTCATTTCAATTTATCTTTAGATGGTAGAAACGGTAAGATCTCTCGACTAAGTGACGGAAAACGGAGAAAAAAAAGAAAGAACAGAGCGAACTCTTGCGAACGAACTGGGATCTTGAGAAGCAAGGAAGGAAATGTACGTTTTATATATATATATACATATATATATATATGTATATATATATATGTATATATAAGGCTGGCGTTCGTTCTTGATGCAGTTGAGAAAGGGCGCGAAGGGCGGCGAAGCGAATAGATAGAGGGACGGGCAAGAAGAGAAGGAAGAGGAGGATAGTGCTCGGTCGGGCGATGCACCGAGGTTAGAGTCGGCTATTATGTAAATTTTAATGCAATACTGCCTCGGCTGCTCTGCACTCCCTGTAACTGCCTTACATCCGCCACCATTCTGCGGGTCGCTCTTCGTGAAACACTTATAAAATTATACCAGCCGGCTTGTTTTCCCTCGGTCTTTTAGGGGCATCATTCGGAGGTACACGCAATTCGTGCGTCGTCGCTACAGTTAGCCGCGGAAGATGATGACAACGATGGCATTGTTAATGCCACGTTAACGCGCTGAAACACTCATATCTGTGTTTCTCCTATTAATTATTTTTAAGCGAAAGTATGTGAGAATAAGATTTCAAGTACCGACGAGCGTGAAAAAGAAATAAAGAAATAAAATTATTTTATATGACAGTAATGATGATTAGTTCAATTTAGCAAGACTGATTTCGCAATTTGTATTATTTTAGGATTCGCGCAAAAGATACTTTCTGCTAGCAATAACGCAGAGCAATGTTGCAGCATCGAATCAAAAGTATGGGATGAAAAAAATGTCATGTACCATTCGCGAAAAACAATGACGTGATAAAACTGCGACTCTGAGAAACAGCGAAAACATTCAAAGTTTACCGAAAATAGTTCGCTTTTTAACGACGCGCAGTTTTGACGTTGCGTGTGCCACATGAATTTCGAGAATAGTAGTTTTCTGTTTGTAGATTCGTAACTTTGCAACCTCTCTCGAATTTACCGAAAATGCAGTCCAATAGTCTCTATCGTCGCGTCAACGGCGCGATATACGCAGACCATTTCTCCTTCCGATCCATCGGTTGTTCTAGCTCCAAGATGTTGAAATATTGGACATGATTCGCTTTACGATTGTGAATTACGAGCACTGTGATGATAGCATGATCGCGAGTACGATCGAAACCCCAATTTAACAATTCCGCCAACACGTGGTAGATATCCTATGCGATACGTCAGTCGGTGATACGCGACGTGTATGGCTATTGTATTATATAAATGCATACGGACGTACATCGACAAAATCGCTGATTGGAAATATGCTGCATTTCGAAAAATCGCGTTAAAATAACGAGTTGCGTTCGTTAAAACTCTCTTTCTCGCTTTACGAATAACGTTCAAGATTACACACCTCTCTCTTCTTTTTGTCCCTTTACGCCATTTATTGCGACCTAGTGATATAACCGCTCTCTGGGATATTAAAGGGAATCGACTTCCACTTCTCTGGAAAGTGCATCGCCGTTGAAGCGGTATAATCTTTCTTCTAACCGCAACTCATTGTTGCTGATCGATTGCCTCCGTGTGAGCTTCCTTAACCTTTTTCTATTCGTTGTTTTAGATATAGCAGTTAGCTACGTAAACTAAATTTAAAAATCATATATTTAAAGCGTATTTCTTTGTTAGAGATGTAGAAAGTCGGCTGACACAATTAATATCATCGGATAAATAAACAAATTAATGTTTCTGAAAATTATAAGATTATTCTTCAAGGATGCCTGTGAGTCAAAAGAAAGCCAAACACAGTTAAACAGTTAAATCGACAAAGTTGATAATGAGGCAACCGATAAAGTGACTAAACTTGTTACATAGGCATTGGCGAAAAGAGCTACGCGTTGCAAAATTCATTTTCACGTGAGTCGAAGGGGTTTTCCGTAATTATCATATTCTTACGAAGCCTGTATCCCTTCCTGTTTCGCATGGGTTCCGTAATACGGGTTGAAGTCGTTATGTTAAAAACTCGTTAAGCTAGTACAGTTGCGTTAAAAACCTCGTCGCAATACCTGTGAGAAAAGTTTCAACGATAAAAACTTCACTGGTACCCCTCTATCTTCCTTTCAGCCACGAAGTTGCGTTCCCCTCGCGGTCTCTTTTCCCGCAATTACACGCGATGCGCCAAGTCTCGAGACCCCATCTCGCTTTACTTTTCTGTCGACTTTAGATAAGATACCTTACGGCTTTATTATCGTTACGGACTTCGTCGGCGTCTTAGGGGGTGTATCACTTAGGGCCACCGCGCACAAGTTCGCAAGAATAGCAGTATGACACGAAAGCATGTGCATTCACCATCAATGGCAATACATGCAGCCTTATTACGTTTATAAAGGAAAAAGCTCACTTCGAGTCTAAAACATCTGTACAACTTGTTGTATAATTATTCAGCATCATATTTTTACGCTTTCCATTTAATTTTTTTGTAACTTTAAAACAATATTTCAACTAAATTAACTTTTTATGCCAATTTCCAATCAAATAAAATTGAATTAATAAAGTAAATTTAGTTACGATATATAGATGTAAAATTAATTTTACTTGATTGGAAAAAATACCACCAATCAAGTAAAATGCAACGCGACATTTTATGCCAAATTATATATACATAAAGTTTGTCATAAAACGCTGTATATTATATTAACTAGAAATGACGGTTTTTTAAAGTGTCTACGTCGCGCATATCATACTTCAACTCCTATTTAAATGTACATGTAATGCAATATAAAATATGCAATAAGTTTTACAGTCGTTTTACCATTTTACACTCGTCAATGATGAAACGAGAGCTACGTGTAACGATGATAATTTTAACAATTTCGTCGTTATGTTACCAGGACAGTTCTAACTTAGAATTATTGAGAAAATACGATTCCATAAAATAATCCGTGTTTCCCGATATTTATTGGCGAAACGTCCAATTTCCATCATTAAAACTTGCATACTTGATGCAGTTACACAGGGTGACACAGAATTAAATAAAGAATTTTTATCGAAAGTCGTTCTCTGTCTTTGAAAAATGAAATATAATAAAATCGTAAGACATGTAAAATTATTACACTGACTTGATGATCGAGACGTCTGTTAAGTAATATATTAATGAGTAATTATATAATAATAAATAAATAAAAATTTCGTAGATGACAATGTAAAATAAAATGACATGTAAATACTCCTTTTTGAAGCGATATTTCAAATGTAACAATATCACATGAGAAAATAGTAACCACCCAATATAATCGTGCTTTCAATACCACGCTATGCGATGCCCGAATATTGATTGATTCTTCCGCGAGAGGCAGCCCAATACACCAAATAGTTGACTCCTGATGCGAATTCCATTCGAGTGCCTTAACGTCATTGGTTTTGTGTGCGGGTATCCATTTCCATTTTGGTACGTTTGTTCAATGGAGTATCGAGCACAAGAATGGCAGCACGCAAAAACAAAACCGTTTTATTATTGCAAACGTACGTTTAGTGCGAATTTTAATGCAATCATGTAGAAACATCGTTTCACTGATGTTGTTATAACTCTTGTTAATTCCATTTTTATGCCACACACTCTCAGAGAACATGACTTTTTCTCCTGAATATTTTATTCCTGTTTATTTTTTAAAAATTTTATAATATTCTATTTTAACAGAAATGTAAATACACGTAATCTTTCACAAACCTTTGAGCTTGAATCATTAAATTTTACGCATTTGCGATTTTCGCAGATGACGATAATCATAAAGTACGGCGTAATGGGTTACAGAATCATTATCTGACGGCGTGTTGCAAGCGAGGAAAATTAAACCAGTGTACGTAGCGTGTCTGGTTTTGAAGATAGCCATCGAGCATCGATGTCCAGCTCATGGCATAGGAAAATCGAAGATTATCGACGTTTAAATGAGGCGTTTTAATGCATACGTTATCGCAGTCAATTAATTTATCGCAGACAAAACAAGCGCGCGCTACAGAGCTTTTGATATTACATAATTTACAAATTACAAATTTACTATTAAAAAGAATCCACGATATATTACTTTTTGTCACAGTTGTCAATGTAACAATTGTCAAAATTCAATCAACGCGAAGACAGCTACTCTCGCAACACGAAGTAAGCCAAACGGAAGAACCGATCAGTATCGCGGAAATCCGTCAATAATAAAAACGTTTACACGGCTTTTTATAAGAGAAAAAGTAGTACAGCAGTTATTTCTAAGACAGCAACATATTCCCTTTATAATAGGAGCAATTTAAAGATTTTATACGTTTTTTTTTATTTTTATATATATCATTTAGGTTCAATTAGATTACACAATTTTTAAGTATTATTTATTTTTTGGGTTAACCCAAGTGGTAGTATCTTTCATTTCTTTATAAATTCAAGTGGCGCTATATTTGTATTCTCATTGAAATATCTTTTTCCAACACAAGTGGTGTTTACTTAAGTTATATATTTACTTAACCATTACTAATAATTTTATATTCTGTTATTGAATTACAAAAATTCGAGCATTGCAAAAATTCGGGCATTGCAAAAATCAGTATCGCGGAAAACTATTAACAATAAAATCGTTTACATGGCTTTTTTAGGAGAGGACTAGAACGCAGCGCGCGCTATTGCGTGCGCTTTCAGGGCTATAGATTTCATTTTCTAATCATTATTATAATATTTTATTACTTTAATTACTTTATAATATATGT
>QKQZ01026640.1:0-13712 GCA_003595255.1 Solenopsis fugax
TATGCGATAATGTAAGTATTGAAATTAAATAGATTGTAATAAACATTTTTAATACATTTCTAAAATAAATTTTATATGTTGTAATAATGATCATAAAATCTTTACTACATATTTTTTGAAATAAATTTTTAAAAATTTGAATTTGAATGATAAATGTTTTGTGCTGTTATCAAGAAAATATATAAATTATTAATCAAAATTGTTTGCTTAAAAATCATTCCAAAATGGTCCTTACTTTTTACAAGATATTATTAATATTTCTTTTATATTATACTTTGTATGGAATCACAATTTGATTACAGTATTCTGCTACGAATATTATATATAAAAATTTGTAAGCCTTTAATTGGAATTATCTCTTTAAAATTTTTCTAAATTTTTCTGATTTTTATTTTTGCAAGATATTTATCAATATCGTGTTCTATATCATATATATTATTGCTGTCCAGATATTTTTTCTGTGAAGTTAAATATAATATTGAATTGATTGAACAATAAATGGAATATTATATATAACTCAAAAATTGTAATTTCTTAGTTGAAATCACTTTTGAAACTCTTTCCAAGATAATTTTTATTGTTATAAAATATTCATTAATATAATGTTTTTTCATATTCGTATCTTTTTGTTGTATTTTACTGTAAATAGTAACGTAATTTATATAAATAATTGAATTAAAATTTCAATTATCTTGTTAATAAGTAATAAAGCAATTGGTACATCCCTGTAACACAGACACATGTGTGAGCATACCGATGTTACGGCCCTGCATTTGTTGATATAAATCTAACCTATATAGCGCAATTTTTATCGATCTTACACTTGTCGAAACATCATCGGTCGCTTACGGATGTTGTTTCTGCTGAAAATTTGAGGCAAGATGACGAATTGCGAACTAAATCAAATATTTCTGGGCGAAGTCGCGTCCGTGCAAAATTACGGAGCCTTCGTCAGAATACCGGGTACCTCGCAGCAAGGCTTGATACACCGGACACAGGTATGTATCACATAAACTCTCATATAAACAAATGCTAATAATTCCCGCCGTAATGTAATCCATTGATTTCTATGCAATTCTCTGCCAGGTAAGCACGGCTCATGTCGACAATGTTGCAGAAGTCTTGCAAAAGGGTGAGCGGGTCTGGTGTAAGGTAATCTCCGTAGGGGAGGACGGCAAGGTAGGGCTGTCCATGAAATACGTGAATCAAGGAAACGGCACGGACTTAGATCCTAATGGCGTTGAGCTGCAGAGAGACATTCAACGGAGAAAAAATCCGGGAATGATACAGCGTAAGGCCATACAGCTGGAAGCGGTGCTGAACACCACATGCGCTAAGTGTGGGACCAGAGGACACTTGTCCAAGGACTGTTTCATGTCTCCTGACGGCAAGAAGTACGAATTGATCCCGGAAATTGAGGAGGAGAGTATTCCAGAGCCAAATAGCGAAAATACTGAAAAAAAGGTGGAGAGAAAGTGTAAATCAAAGAAGAAGAAGAGAAAGTCAAAGAAGAGCAAGCAGTCTACTGACGACAGCGATACAGAAGACAAGGAGAGCAGCAAGAAGAAGAAGAAGAAATTTTCCAAAGAACGCAAGAAGCACAGAAAGAAATATAGCAACAGCTCAAGTGACTCCTCGGATAGCTCATTGTCTGACAATGTAAAGGCTCACAAGCGAAAACGCTCGGAGGATCACGAGACTCGTACAAAAAAATGCAAGCATTCTAAAACCAAGCATTCAGATTAATCAATGTCGACCGTACTTTTTTTTCTAGATATAATTTGATAGATATTATACCCTATCTTTTTATGTTGCATATGACTTGTACATAAAATACACAAAATAAGGCTGTAATTGTAATTTTGAAATTACAACGTTCAAATTGATATGTCTAAAGAATAAATCTTCACTCATAAGAATTAAACTTACTGGCGTTAGATATTTGTAAGTCAGATGTACATTTTCAGCCAGAACATCAGCAGCGAGATCATAATACTGATATTTGCAGTACAGGAGTAACAAGTTGGCGAAGGTTTCGGGTGGAAAAGGGTTTTGCTGCAGCAGAAATTGCAACTTTTCGAATCCCTCACTCGGTTTCGTGTCCATGTTTATTAACGCCTGATTGTGCAAGGTGACAGCATCGAGCTCCTCCTCGGAACGCGGTGGCATGTCCGTTAATGCCTCCTTCGCCGCATCGTCTGTAACATTAAGAAACGATGTAAGGAAAACGTGGACTTTGCCAGAATCGAAACCAACGCAAATTTACAATTTTGCAATTGGTACTCGATAGCGGCCTTCAGATTGAACGCCTCCGTCAGAGCTGTCTCGTGTAGTGTCAACGTATTCCCGACGCTTCGAACTTCGATGCCCTCGGTGGCCATCCCTACACTCAGCTCAGGATGCTCCCTTATACCATGCTCGATAATAGTGGCTGAAAGGCAATAAAAAGTTCAAAAATAAGCAAATAAATTTATAATCCATATTGATAGATTTGATAATAAAGATATAAAGAGTCTACCGATATGTTTCAGTGATGCTGCATACTCTTTCAGTTTAAAATAGCAAAGAGCAACGTTGTACGATAAGTGAGGTCTGAATCCCGCGATTTGTAACGCATTCGCGAATTTCTTGAGGGCCTGCTCATAGTGTTCTTCCTAAAAACATAATCATGAATCTTTACACAAAGTGGAATTACTTTTCAGGAATACTGAGAAAGTCTACATATTTTCTTAGAATTTGTCACATATGTGAATTCTGAAATATTCTAAGATTGGTATAAAAAATCTGAGAAATTTTCTAAAGTTATAAAACTATGTATATAGAAAAATTCTGAAAAATTATATATATGATAAATTTATAAGAAAAAATGTAGAGATTTTCTTAGTATTTCTGAAAAGTGTATTCCAATTCGTATAAAAATTCTGAGAAAAATTTCGACCAGGATATACATTTATCAACATCGAGTTTATTTGCAGATATTTGTACCTTGTACAAGAGACATCCCAGATTGATTTCCGTATCGACATCATCGGCGGGACATTGGTCCACGAGATTCTTCGCAGCTACTATGTCCTCCTGCCCGTACTTAATAGCCGCCTGCAACTTCTTCACCTTGAATTCTAAGTTACTTTGATTGATGATGCCTGAACAGACCGTCCACGCTTCCGGGTACATGCAAGCTTGATGCAAAGATTGGGCGTAATAGAGCTTGTAAAGATTCTCCTGTGGACAGAGTTGGACCAGCTTCTCGTAGCACTGAGCCGCAGCCATAAAATCTTGTGTGTAAAAGTAACAATGGGCCAAAAGGGATAAACAGGGTCTAGACTGAAAAAAGGCTCATGTTTATGATATGGACGTTTACTCAAACCGAAATATAAAATTGTATTACAGCATACATACATTAGGATAAGAATCTAAAAGATTTAGAAGGACTTTAATGGTTTCGGTATATCGCTGCTCTTTTATCTGAAACACAGTATCATATTTAATTATATATTTATTCGTCTTCAAAGATTAAAGATAAAAAAATAAGAAATGCAATATATTTTAATACTATTTAATCGATCTTTCGATTAATTTGGAATTGAGTTGATTTTATCGAGAATTTCAAATGTATTTAATACATATGCGGTCATAGTTCAGTGTATACCATATTATATATTATTTTAGTATATTCCCCATCCTTTATATGCACATTTTCTATGAATGTAGACATAGCGAGAATTACAATAATGCACTACAAGACTTTAACAGATAATGTTGTTTCTTGCTTTGTAGTTTATAGTATACTACGAATGTACCATGTGACTGTAAGCATGCATTCACGCGTATTGTTTTGACACGAGGCTAAATCCGTTGCCAAGGAAATGACGCCAGGAAATAAGGGAATAACACGAGTTTTAAACTCAGCTCGTTCATTCACATTATTAAATATAAATGTCAATGTTTTGCATTTTTTTTGTAAAAACTATATACTTAATCCTAGAATGTTATTTTTTCTTATCTTAATACTGGGTGAAAATTTATCCACAAAGGTAACAATTTTTTAATACTTTACATGTTAGCATCTAAAACTTTGCAACTTTATAAATTGCAAAATATTAACTATTAGTATTTTAATATATAAAAAAATCTTTAATGTTATTCCAAACTATTAAAATTTCAATAATAAAAACTGTTCTAAAGTTGAATTACCACTTGAGAAAATGCTCCCATAGTAACATCCCAGAGTTAATAGATATAACTTAAGCTTAAAAAAGTTCATAATACAAATTGTGATTTAGTCATTTTTTTATTCATATATATTTACACAATTGATATACAATATATACAGTAATGTATACTGTGAAAGAGATGATATTATATTGAGGGTAGATATTACATTGAGAAAGAAGTGTATCTAGTGCCACAGTAATTTATTTACTTCACATAACTTGTCCCTCTTAATCTGATCCAGAGTGGCCGTTAAGTTATCCATTTTGTCTAACATCACTTGCAATTTTCGTTCCTGTGTTTTTAACAGTTCAGTGGTCTCTGAGAAATTCTTTTGAAAAGCAGCTGAGTGTTCGTTCGTGAAAGATGGCACATCCAGAATTTTTGCTGGCTTGGCAAGAACCTTTGTTGTCTGTAATGAACGGCATCAATAATAAATAGAAAGCTAAATAGAAAGTGAAATAATAACTGGGAGTTCTGTAAAGAGCACTCACGTGTAACTCGTTGGTGAGCTTGATGCACTTTTCAAACTCTTTTGCACACTGCAGTGGATATCTCTCTCGAGCATCACACACCTCAAACAACACATCTTCGTACTGTTGCTCAAGATCATCTGTATTTGGAACAAATTTTATGAGTCAGATTCTTAACAGCTAACTTATATTTTCAAGACAATATTTTATGTCTTAGATCTTTGTCATTGCAACAGTAATTATGTCTCGAGTCTCAAGTCACAAAGATAATTGCTTTTTGCAGAATGGTTTGTAATTTTGATGCTACATACTTTTGTAATGTATAAAAATGTGTGTAAAAAATAAAGTAACACTTTTGTTACAATGAGTTGTCATTAATCACAAATAAAATAACTTTTTAGTTTAAGCCATATATAAAACAGTTATTATGAGTTACTAAAGATAAAGACTGGGAACATAAAACATTAATTATCTTAAGACTACAAGTCAGCCATTCTGCTGAGGACCTAACCATACAAGAGACATTTCCAATTTAGAAAAATTTCGTTATAAGATTCAGATCAGAAATTTTTAAAAAATGAAGCAGAGCATAGATCACTTACCCATTTCTAAATACATATAATTAAGTTTTCACATCTGCTATCACATTCCTGAAATCTTCATGCCTATTAAAAAACACAAACACGAGTAGATTTTAGAATGTATGTTGAAACACCATAAGCAATGTGTGCTAAAGTGTTTTGAATTGTAAGAAAAAGTCATCAATGAAATTTATCGAGATTCAATGTAGGGTTGAATTTTACAAACGCACATACATAGAACTTCAGTGTACATACAGTAATCGCGAAGATCAGATTAGTTTATAGCATGGAAATTAACAAACTGTGTCGAGAACAGCCCTCTGACACGAACACGAATCAATTGTATATCTGGCTGATCTGGCTTTGATGCGTGTTCAGTGTCTGTAAACCGCTACGCGGCGTTGGCAGCATTCAGCATTCAGCCCTCTTTATTTAACATGCAGTAACCGATAAAGACAGATGTAGAATATCACGTGATCTCGGTGTATTCTAATCTATTTTTAGTCACCGAATTTTACTACTACTTTTAAAATCTTACAATCAAGATTGGGCATGACTTACCTAAAATGTATACATGATTTTTATACACGGATGAAACTACATATGTATGTACATACAGTATACGTTGTAGGTTTCAGCCACGTATAATACATAAAGTAACGTCATTTCGTTGTTTCTCAATTATATATTAAAGGACGAAGAAATAATGCTTGCCAGTATTGCGAGTATCGCATATATTACACAAAAGCGCAAATAAACTAATTATGTTTATGCTGTATTGTGAATATCATGCGATGGGTTTTTGAAGATTTTCCGTGTATAATACATTTTATCCGTTTCATACATGTTTTATACGTATTATACGTTTTTATACGTAGGAAAATATAAAAAACCATTCAAAATACTAAATTTCCCAACCCTGCTTACAACCGCGCAATTTTTTAGAATGTTTACGCAATGAAGGACAATGAAGGGAACAATTAAGTCTGTAACCTTCACGTATTGTTATGGTATCTAAATATGGTGAGATCGTTGTCGAGGAACATAATTGTAAATAAACACGATGCGCGCGCGCCGTCTTTTATTTGATTCACGAGCCGATTTTCGACTACAAGTGTTTTTCTCGTTCCTCCCGGAGAATGTCAATCAGCCCAAGCCCCAAATAGGTAAAGCAAGAATAACTGTAAGCTCGTTCGCAGGTTTTTTAAATTTTCTTCCAAGGCTGTGGTTCGTTGACCCTTTATAACCCGTTAGATTCGTTAGAATATTATCGCGTCTAATTAAATTTTCTGTATCTTTCTAAACGATATGTTACAGTACCGTTGCGCAAGTACTACATGATACAAATTTGCGCAACGGTACTGTAACATATCGTTTAGAAAGATTTAGGAAGACAGAAAATTTAATTAGACGCGATAATATTCTAACGAATCTAATGGGTTATAAAGGGTCAACGAACCATAGCCCTGGAAGAAAAAACCTGTGAACGAGCTCACAGTTATTCTTTCTTTATCTATTTGGGGCTTGGGCAGTGCCACAGAACATATATAAAGGGCCGCTTGGGCTGATTGACATTCTCCGGGAGGAACGAGAAAAACACTTGTAGTCGAAAATCGGCTCGTGAATCAAATAAAAGACGGCGCGCGCGCATCGTGTTTATTTACAATTATGTTCCTTGACAATAACACGCGTCATTGTCGCGTCGCTCGACGATAACTTGACCTTTATTGGCGAGAATGAATTTCAACGATCTTCGCGCAGTTAATGCCAGTTGTTGACGAAACTATTTCTGTCCGTAAACGGTGATCGCCATTCGATCGATCTGATTCCAGGTAAGTTTATACGCAAGAAACGTATAGATTGCATTTAATTATATATAATTTAATATATATTTTACTAAAAAAGAATAAAGAACTAATAAAATTTTAACAAGAGTTTCTATTTTATTCAAACATATTATAAAGATCGATTTAATTTAGATCACATAAAGAATTAAATTAAATTTTGTATAGTACCTTATTAAATGTCTCCTATATATATTATTAAACCAAACTTCCATATTAACATATATAAGATTCTGTATTAAATGTTTGAACAATATTTTAAATGTTGATTGAAAAGTTTCGCACAGAAATTGTGGCTTAATAAACGATTTTGTTATATTAGTTAACTTAATTATATTTTTCTTTTTTTAATTACGTATACAGGCAAATTTTCAATTAGAACTATATTAAATCCTCATTCCATATTAAAAATTTATTAAGATTTAATTAAATTAATAAGTTTTAATAAAATCGAAATATGGATTTTATATAAATTTATAAGATTTTAATAAGAGCCTTATTTAAAAAGATTAATTTTTTTCGCGGGATTCTTTAAAAATAAAATAACTACTTTGTTTTTTTTTCTTCGATAAAAATAAAAAATTCAAATAATTCTTGATTCAATGTGTCCGAGCTTGTCGATTTTCTCGTCTATTTTATGTTTGATATGCAATCGATGCAATCTGAACGCGTTTCGAATATTGTGCAAAAAACGCATAGACCGCATTAACGCATCAAACGCATCTGGCATCAACTGCCTCAAGTCAAAAGAGAAGCATTCGAAAGGCGGGAAGCACACACTCTTGGGCCAGTACTGGCAGTATATTTACGAACACAGCCTTGTATAGCTGCATGACCATGTGCATAAGGAAACTGATTGGTCCATTTTTACACATGCAAAGATAAATGGACCAATCAAATCAGTTTCCTTATGCACATGGTCATGCAGCTATGCAAGTGTGTGCTCCCGACTTTAAGGGTGAAATCACACGGTGCGTAATAGAGCTGCGGAATAGAGAATGCGTCATTGAAGCGACCAATCAGCGCTATTCCGTTCTGAATAGAAAAGAATGGAATAGCGCTGATTGGTCGCTTCAATGACGCATTCTCTATTCCGTAGCTCTATTACGCACCGTGTGATTTCAGCCTAAGAATTGAGTACGGTTAGTATAATCTAGGGAATCTTATCGCTATCAATGCGCGCATTGGTTAAATCGCGAAATGACTTTCCATGCAGTCTATGCAATGCAGTATGCACCAGTATGCACTATGCACTGCTATGCACTTTATGCGGAACAGTCGGAACGCATCCTCCGTTCGTGATAGTTTGTAACGATTCGCGAGCGGATATTGTAGAAACTCGCCGGCGCCATTTGATTGGCACTGATGCCGTTATTCGCGTGTTGCATATAACAGTTAAATCGCGACTACACCGGTCGGTCATCCCCTGATCCCCATTCTTCCCCACTGCAGCCGTCCGCAGCAGTCCGCAGAACGGTCCGCGAGTTCCGCGACGAACGTCGACGACGTCAATTCTCCGTCTCTCCGCGCTTCTGCCAAACCTGAACAATATGAGTTACCTGAAGTCGATCGGCACCGTCGTTATCTATATCGGCCTGTTCCTAGCCGTGATAACGTTTATACCCGGTCTACCGCCGGATACGGAATTTAAGGAGTACAGGTATTACGCGAGAAAGAAAAAAATAGTATTAATCGTGACTTTCATTAATCGTGACCTTTGATCTTGCAGCGCACCGTCACCGCGCCAACTTGTTTCAAAAAATCGGCTGTATGGTGCCCAAAAGCTGTTCGAGGGCGAAGTCCATGGCCCGGAAGACTTCGACTCCTATAACGGGCAGCTCTACACCGGCGTGCACGGCGGTTACATCCTGAGGGTCGAAGAGAATCGTTTGGTACCGGTTGTCAAATTCGGCGAGAAATGCGGTGAGTTGCACAAATTGAGGCCTAGCTGAAAATGTCCGATTAAAACTACTAGAAAGCTTTGTTTGGTCTAATAAGATTGAATTGTGTTTTTGAACCTGCATTTTCCAGTAAAACAATAACTTTCAAATTGAAATAAGAACGCCTTCTACGGTCAAGCTGGATCTTAGTGCTTTTTATAAATTTTATTTGTGTGATTTTTATATACCTTTTTTCAAATTCAACCGACTACGCGCCGAATTATTTTAGTTTTTTCAGGGGGGATTTTCAAGGGGTCTAACATCAAGATGCAAGTTAGCATCGCTAATTATTAAATTATTTCTAATTTAATAAATGTGATATTACCTGTTCATGTTCAACTTATAACTGTGTTATGACCGGAAAAGTAATTCGGCGCGTAATCGGTTGAATTTGAAAAAAGGTATATAAAAATCACACAAGTAAAATTTATAAAAAGCACTAAGATCCAGCTTGACCGTAGAAGGCGTTCTTATTTCAATTTGAAAGTTATTGTTTTACTGGAAANCTTTCAAATCGGTTGTACAGTAAGTACGATTGAACTCTGTAGAATTCAATTAAATTGTGTTTTTGAATTTTCCAGTAAAGCACATAGTACAATCAATACAATATAATTTTTGAAAGTAATTATGTTTTACTGGAAAATGCAGGTTCAAAAACACAATTCAATCTTATTAAACCGAATAGAGCTTTCTAGTTTTAATCAGACATTTTCAGCAGGGAACATTCATTTTATGAATCAGCCAAAAATTATGCATTTTTTTTTATTGAGATATTGATTTGGTGCAGAGGTATTAGCAATTCTAATGAATCTCACTTTAATCTTAAAAGAAGGAATATAGAATAAACAACACTTGATAAGAAAATTTTCAGTCAAGGTTGAGTAACTGGATAAACGACTAAACATGTAAATAAAAAGATATCGAGAAAAATATAACAATTATGTAAATATTATTGCAGTTTAATGTAAATTTTAACTTGAAATGATAAGTCGAGCGAACTTGGACATCTCAGAAATAAGAGTAAAAAAAATACAATATGCGCGCGCGCACGCGAGTGTGTGCGCACGCGCACGCGAGTGTGTGCGCACGCGAGTGTGTGTGCACACGATAACAGAGTTTTAAATTTAGCATATCAAATCTAATCTTATAAAATCAATATTTTTTGGTGTTTTTAAATATTGAAAGAGAGTAATTTCGCATATTAATATAAGTTAACAAAGATTTTCTATTAATTTAATTCTACTATTCTACTTTTTTTAGCAGAGTTTTTGTTGTTATAATCACATTCGTTTTCATGTTTGACTTATTAAGCATAATAAAGACTCACTTATAATTTTATTTACTATGAATCAGTAGTCTGGATTTTTTATTCATTATTAAAAATAAAACTTAATTTGCAAGTATATGAGCATGAGTATGATATGCGAGTATATGAGTACGAGCAATAATGAAGCATGTTAAAATTAGTATAAAAGTAAAACGTATGATACAAATCAAGAACATTTAAAAATCAAGGTAAATATAAATGTTACTTTATACTTTGACATAATTATTGTTCAACAAAATAATATAACTTAAAAATAATAAAAAAAGCAAATAAAATATATAAGACCAAATAAAAACGAACAAATAGATAGTTTTAAAAATAACATAAATCATCTATAGCAAAATTTAAAAAAAAAATTGTACAAAATATATTTACAATGCTTCAGTAATTATGCATTGCTTAATGAAAACAGATGTATTGCAAGGAATGTGTTATTTTCGTTTTATCTTTATTTTGCATAAAAATAAATATTGAACATTTCAAGATTACGTGCAGTGTTAGATAAACAAATTTGACATCATTTTGTTATATTTTTTATTTTAATTCTTCCGAAGTCTAATTCCTTTCAATTCATTTAAAAAATTTTGAATTAATATCCAATTTCTTCACATCTCGCGATAGCTATCTTTCAGATAAAGATATTCATATTTGTAAATAATTAAAAATTCGTTTTTTTTTTTTTTTCAAAATTCGTTTGAAACTTCTGGTCCTGTATCTAACGGATACCTATTCTTCATACCACTAACTTTCGACATAAAGAATGTACTATAATAGAATTCTATTAGAAATTACTATATTCTCTGAAAGATATCTCGTGGATAAAGTTATCTAGAGATGAAGAAATTGTGCATGAAACAATCATTTGAGACAATAATAGTATTTTAGTGAATTATTAAATCTCAGTAAGCAATGTGCAAAACAAAGATAAAATATTGCGTAATGCGAAAATTAATCGATCGATTATCGCATAAAAACAAGTATAATGATGTAAACCAAGCTATAGCTAATTTAAGCGCATCGTAAGATACGTGAAACGTAAAACGTAGGTCGCAAATGTAGATGCGATAACGTATCAAATGTTTATAAAATCATCTAGAAAATTATTGACCTAATTGAACACTAAGATTTGCTTTCAACTGGTATAGCCATTCTCGTTTTTTAAATGTCATTGAATACTATTAACGCTTTATGTCGCATCCGCGTTTACAACCTACAACTTTACAACTCATGTTCTACATCTTATGTAGAAAAGCCTTTAATCCATTAAAGTCTATGGCTACGCCAGCAAAGATAGCCAAAAAATAACAATTGGAAGTAAGACCGAAACGTTAAAAAATTTAATTGTTATAAACAAATTAGTTGCAAAATTGATTTTTGCTTTTTATGTCAATAATGTTTTTTTACGTTCCGATTCTATTTCCAAGTGTTATTTTTTTATTATCTTTGCTGGTTTGGCCATGAGCAAGAATGGGTTTTAATTATTTATACAGTTTATTACTTTTCTTGCATAAAATGTGAATGATTTAAAAAAGTCATATATAATATATATATACATTTCTTTAGTAATTTTTCCCGTAGAATCGGTTGACGCAATCAGTTTTCCTCTGCAGTCAATTTTTATAATTTGTTTGTAACAATTAGTTGCAAAATTGGTTTTTGAAAAGTACTTTTTAGGTCAGTAATGTTTTCATGTTCTGGTCCCCTATTTCCAATTGTTATTTTTTGCTATCTTTGCTGGTCTGGCCAAGGAGGTTCTAATGGGTTGAATAGAATTTAAATTAGTAAAAAAAATGATAATTAAGGTACAAAATTCTCACCAGAATCTCCTTTCAAAAATGCACGATTGAAGATTTTTGTTTTCAAAAAAATATGAAAGTTAAATTTTATTGTATTTTTTAATTAATAAACTTATTAATAAAAAATATTAGTCTTTTTTCTTTATTTTTATTCAGTGCTCCTTCTAGGCCATTTATTAAACAATTTTTTCAAAAGTGACCGCGAGAATCAGGAAATATCTCTTTTTTTTTTCACATTTAAAAAACGAGACTAGCTATACCAGTTGAAAGCAGATTTTAGTGCTCAATAATTTTCTAGACGATTTTATAAACAATTTATAAGACTCCTCAAATTTTTTTACAATCTTTTTTTCTATTTTGCTGACCTTCTTAGTCCATTTTCATTTTATAACCGTTTTAATGATCATAAGATGCTAATACAGCTCTGTGATTGATTTAATCACATCTTAAGACAATACTTAAAATAATTTTAATTATTAAGAACCGACCACAGAGTCGTATCAGCATAAAACATTACTTAAATATTGAAATAAGAATGGACCATAAATATCGGTCTGTGATCTTTAACATCTTAAGTCAATATTTAAGACTGTCTTGAAATAAGAACAGATTTTATGAAATATCATGTGTCATTTTATCTTCTGTTTCACAAAAAATTACGTGTAAACATGATACGAGAAAACAATAGAAATTTAATTAAATATTGCCAACAATTACTGTTATCAATTTAATGAATCACATGACAGAATGATATAAAATTAACACATAGTGTTAATATTATAAATATTATATTATAAACTATATATAAAATATAAATTTTTTAGATACATAGAATCAATAAATAAATAATTTAGTATATACATAATTAATACAATTAATTATACCAAAATAACAAAACTGATAATATCTTTTCTTATGAAATTTACAGATGGTATTTGGCAAGAACATAAATGTGGCAGGCCATTGGGATTGAGATTCGATAAAAAAGGCAATTTATATGTAGTAGATACCTACTACGGAATTTTTAAAGTAAACGTTGCAACCGGAGAATTTAAAAATATAATGAATGTTTCTAAGCCAATTGAAGGAAAAGTTTCACGACTACCTAATAGCATCGATATCGCGAAAAATGGAGATCTTTATTGGACTGAAAGCAGCACGGACTTCGCTCTTTGTGACATAATGATGATATTTCTAACAAATCCATCAGGAAGGTAATAAAAATTTAAAAAAAAATTCTAAAAAAATTGTGCTCTGTGTGTATATGCATGTATATCATGCATAGAGAGACTATTTATATTAATATTAATCAAATATATTTATATTATGAATTACAGGCTTGTACATTATAATGCAGCCACAAAAGAAACCACAGTACTGATGCGAGATCTTTCATTCGCAAATGGGATTATGTTAAGCGACGACGAAAGTTTCGTGATTGTCGCGGAAACTCAAAAAAATCGCATCATGAAGTATAATTTGAAAGGACCGAAGGCAGGACAATATGAAGTTTTCGTCGATGCTCTACCGGGTATACCG
>QKQZ01026649.1:0-28828 GCA_003595255.1 Solenopsis fugax
CTCTCAGACCCGCAAATGTGTTTCCGTATTTTACAAAATCGGTGTGTTTAAGGGTTAACATATGGACCCATATGTACGCACAATTTTTTACTGTGTATCGTCTACATTATCTCTTTAACTTTCCGTAATTCTTTCTTTAATATCAAGTCATTCAATGAATGAGAAAATCGAGACAAGAAAAATGCAATGAATAGAACAGGTAGATAGATTCTTTCTCGCAGCACAGCGTTCAAACATTACGACATCGATCTTATACCTGACCGCAGCACAATCTCGGACAAGACTAATAATTCTGCTTATTGTTTAGATCTACGCGTCGCTCGCGTGCGACGTGTATCCATTTCACGCATCACGGAGCAGCCGAGATCTGTCGGCAGCGAGGGTGAGCTCACGGATCGCCCGTCCGACCGGAGCTTAATCTGCACCGCATACCGGAGCTACCGTTCGTTCTCTCGAATTTACCCCTAACCGCTGTTATATCGATGGGCGCAGGCGGTGCCAGATGTCGAAACCCGTGCGCCGTGTCGGTCGCATACCTGCGATCCGGGCGATAGCTACCGGGGTTCGGCCAATAGGTTCGATAAGTGACAAGGGCCGGCCGCGATAAACCGGACCTATGCGGCTGCAAGCTCGCAAAATCCGATCGTTGATTTCAGTCAGCCCTGGCCGTTATCGGCAAACTGTGCTCGGCCGAGCATAACTTGCGGCGAATGAGTCGGCGGTGTTCGCGTTAAGATCTACATTGAATTAACGAAAGCTGCTGATAACGAACAATTTTCTTTCGTTGCCTATCAGAATGAATATGAATATACGAGTATATCATACATATTATACATATTTTAAATCACGATAAATTTAACACTCATATATTTCTAACTTTTATATGAAATTAAATAAATCTCATTATTAAACTTTCAGTATAACAGGAAATAATTTAATAAAAGCAGTATAAATAATGTCGTTAAATAAAAAAAAATGGTATTGATTTTAAATGAAAAATGTGTTATTAAAAAATAATAAAAAAGCTTTCAATATCACAAAATTTCACTGAAAAAAAGAATTTGGTAATAGCTACCAAATGTTTAATGAAATAATGCCAATTTAATATTTGATTCATGCAACCAAAAATAATTTTATTTTTCTAAATATTTTGTAAATGTTACTAAATTTGATAATATTTACTAAATATTCAAAAAAGTAAAATTATTTTTGGTTATATCAATCAAATATTTAATTGACATTTTGTTCAACATGCCAAATTCTTTTTTCAGTGTACCAAGAAGAAACTTCATAATTGTAATAATAAAAGGTTGATACATTTTCTCTTTTATAAGATAGAAAATTATATAAAATTATGTTGCTATCCACGCAAAAAAAAAACAAATCGTACACTGAAAAAAAGTCTGGTTATAACAACCAAATGTATAGTGAAATAGTATCAATGAAATATTTTATCAATATAACCAAAAATAATTTTATTTTACTAAATGTTTAGTAAGTATTATCAAATCTGGTATAAGTTACTAAACATTTAGTAAAATAAAATTATTTTTGGTTATATTATATTGATAAAATATTTAATTGATACTATTTCACTATACATTTGGTAGTTATAACCAGACTTTTTTTTCAGTGTACATATAAATACAGCGATCATTGAACTTGACATTCTTAAGTCAAGTTGCTGACTGTTATTGAAAAGATCGTTTCTCTTGATGCACTTGAAACAATCTGCGCGAACAAGCATTGTAATTTGCAATGGTCGCTATTTCTTTTTTTAACCGGTCGGTTTCCGATCGGTGGACCATGAAGTTCATGTCTCGGCGCGTTATCTGTATATCGTAAACGCTTCGGGCAGTCTGATATAACATGCGAAAGGTCAGCCCATGCATCCGTATGAGCCATGTACAACCAGACTGTCGGTGCCGCATCCTGTGACGCGGGTAAATAGCCTTCATCGTCCTCGTTCATGTTTTCACCTTTCTCTCTCTCTCTTTCTCTCTGAGACATTTCTCTCTTCATAACTATCCTTGAAGCTTCTTCCATTCTTTTTCTGTCCTTTAATCTCCTTTTCGTCCGTTTTTTTAGCCAGCTTTAGTTACATCCAGGCAAAACGTTGACGTTAACATCCACTGTCTTTTTTTGCTCATTGCACTTCTTTGTGCTTCTTGTTTAGCGCTCCCATCCGGGATTTCATTTCACGGTACATAATGAAATTCCTCTTCTTCCTCTATCCGTTGTCGTCTAAATGAATATAATTCTTGATTCGTAAATTAGATTGTAGCTTTTATTAGAATAGCCTTAACTTTAAACATGATCATAATTATTTCTTACGTTTCTCAATTAAATTTTCTTTGAAATGAAAATTATGACTTAAACTCTTCTTTGTTATACTATCTTGTCCTCTCATATATATTTTTCTCTACTTCTATCCCACTTCCTCTTTCGTCTTCTGCTTATCAACATTAAGATTGATATACGTATCGGTACTTGCGCGTATTAGAGAGATTAAGAACGCGTGGATGCTGCGTCGTGCGAGGTCGCTGCGATGGGAATGCAAATGATGAAGATTCATGCGAGATTACACGAAACGCGAATTGTTAAGTCTTTTAATCCCAGCTTTTAGAGGGACTACGGGTGTTAGCGCCGTCAGTTCTCTATGTATGTACAATACAAATCTGCTACTGCGTATTGCTAGAGCGTTACTGCTGGGATCCACACCGCGTTCGTACAGAAAAAATTGCGATTCGAATGCGACCGATGTCGATTACGTTGCCGCATGTTATGCGGTTCGTATCTAAACACGTTTTGCTTCCTGTCCCTCTCGAGACCCGGCGTATTGCGTCGTGATTCCAACGAAATCGAAGCTGGAAACGTGGATCAGTTTTTACAATAGAAAGAACTTTGTTAAAAGTTCCTTTTTCATGAATTAAAAGAAAGAGTTATTTTTAATTATTCATTGTTTACTATTTCGTTTCACATAAAACAGGCAGTTATAGTCATATTAATTGTGATCAATTAACTTTAGAGAGAAATGCAAAAATATCACAATATAATAACAAGGTATAGTAATTGAATGAAATTTCTCTTCGTCACTTCAATAATTTGCATGTCACGAACTATCAAATAAAAATATATTTTGGAACTGAAAGAGATATATACAACAATAATTTTCTACCGTATACATATATGTCGACAAAAAATGTCACGAAAAAACAAAGGAACAATGGGACGCGATAAAATCGAGAAAGCCGAATAGAGTTTCGCGAAAACGCGAGCTAGTTAAGTTTGAACGAAATCGCGATCCATCTACCGGTAAGAGGCATTGGTTATCGGGCACGAAGTATACTCTAAAAAGGAACGAACGAAGCGAGAATACGACGAGAAGAAAGAGACGCGACATCGGGAGCGTTGCAAGAAAGATAAGACCGGTCGGAAAGCGGAATCCATAGGCGCCCGGTTGCTAACAAGAGTGAAAAAGCAGCACAACAGTGTCGGGCGACCTTTTAATGAATTGGCTGATAACGATACTCGGGAATTCAACACCGGTAGCACTGTAAAGTCGTGCAACGTCGGTGAAAGAAGATTAAATTTTTGAAAGCATTAGCTGAATGTAGATGATTGATTCACTCTAAAATTAAATAATAAGAAAACATGTACACTGAGAACAAACATTGTTAAATTGATTAAATTTTTCAACTTTATTAAATTTCTTCAGTTCAAGTATTTATGTATTACGGCAACGTAATCGACATCGGTCGCATTCAAATATTCTATGTAACTCAAATACATAGAATACTTGAACTTGAGCATTTATATATTTAACTTAAATAGGTAAATACTCAAACTGAAGAAATTTAATCAAGTTGAAAAATTTAGTCAACAGTTAACAATTTTTTTCTCAGTGTACGTATAATAATACATATAAATAATATATATTATATATATTAAATTAGTAATATATTATATATAGTTATATAATGTACTATATTATGTTATATTATATTATATATTATTAATACATGTATATGTATCTTATGATTATCTTATAGAACAGAGATTTAACAAATGCGAAAGTTATTTTATGCATATGATGAATACAAGTATTTTTCTAAAAGATAATCATAGGATATTTTATTATTCTGTTGATAATACAAGCTGCACGAAACATCAGTAAAGAGATCTTAAAGACGCGTCGCGGAGCGAGCGAGGCAATTTAGATTTGTCGTGAAATTCCTTCTCAAGTCGTTAATTGCGGCGCCTTCGCGTGCGCATTACTTCTTACCTTCTTTGCTTTCTTCGTCTTCAGATCCGTCTGTCATTCGCGTTGTCTCAAGTATGTGTACACTTAGACATCGGGGCAACGTGAAACTTTATACAGCTGTGAGAAAACTAGCGGCGGAAACGAATAGAAGCGGTCGAAATTGAGCGCTTTCACGAGCGCGTACTTGTAGCCGCAACAGTGAAAAGAAAAAAGTAAGAAAGAAGGAAAGAATTTGCGGTCCGCCGTAATGTGAATGTACGAGCCATATGTTACAGCACGCACTCGCTTCCGTGTCACGCCACACGTCGCATTACGTTTTGCAGAGGACGGTTTTGCATTTACTCAGATCTTGAAAACGAGGAGACGAGAGATTTTAACTGTAGTACACCAAACGTGTCGCCGTATAATGCTTTCGATTTTGCATACGGAATTGCCTATAATGACTTTTTTTTTTTAATATGAATGAGAATCTGTAGAAATATCGACATATGCAATATTGAATATTAAAATTTATGCCAACTAATTACAGTGTAATTTGAAACTATTTTTAATCAAAGTTTCAAATTTTCTGTTATCAATTAATATAAAAAATCATTTTTATGTTTCGAGTCTATTTCTTCAATATGCAATTCATTTAATTAAAATAAAATAAAATAAAGATTACAACAAAACAGCTTAAAATTAAAAACAGAGTAAACATTAAATAATAAAATAAAAAGATTACAGTAAAATAGAGTTAAATGCATCAATCATTCTGATTGTAAATGCGTAAATGCACGCAACAAAGCAATAAAGATTGTTGTGCGCGAAACCTCTGGGAAGCGCCTCACACGAGTTTTGCATGTGTAACTAACGCGAATTTCTTGGTGGAAGTTTCCGCCACGCGGGAGCATGCTCGAAACAGCGGAAATACCATTTCCGCGGACACAATAATCCGAAAATGGTTTCTCGGAAACCTGATTTCCATGGCCGCGAACAGGGTTGATAAACGTCACAAGTGGCGTATTTTTGCGATTGCATTCGCAAATGTACGATCAACACGCGGAAACACGCAATGCCAACGACAAAAGAACAGTAGGGAATGCAACCAGCAATCTGTTACATAAACATATTTTCTACGAGATAATCACTTATCTTTGTTGTAAACGTCTTGTATTATTTATTCAGTATTTATCAATTAAGCCAAACAAATTATTCAAATTTTACAAGTTTTCATCACTTCACTCTTGATTAGTTTTAAATTATGTTTTTATTACTTACGACTTTCAGGCTTATTATATTATCTCTTTAATTTATGCAAATTATGGGAACTGTGGTAATCTTGGCATTAATCGAGAGTAGTTGCGGAACTATGGCGAAACCAGAGTGGAAGATCTCGTGAGTTCCGCTAACTCCGATTCGAAGTGGGTTCCAAGTTTTCCGAGCACATGAGTCTGATATGCAGATTTTACCGGCGCGGTTATCCCAAATTATCCTTGTAGGGCCTCCGGGCTCAGGGCGTGTTTTGTGTTAGCGAGTGCACGAAGCACATGCATCTGCTGCACGTTCGCCGCGCGAGTGGGTGAGGCCGGGCGTGTATATGAATACGCTCGTGTGCTTATGTATACCGGTATCGTACATAACGCGTATATATCGCCGCAACAAGTACAGGCTGTTTCAACCGAGCGACGATAATTACGTTTCACCGCGCCCGTCTCGTTGATGGCACTAGGTGCAACGAACACGGACATGCAACCAATTAATCGTATCAGCTTCGATTCAGCTCGCTATAGTTTAACTGCGAGCTCGTTATATCATGCCTTCAAATCACTCGATGGTGTATTCGGTTAATATTGTTGATTGCATCACGTGTTCTTGAATGATTTTCCGCATCTCCATTACGTACCATCTTAATTCGTAGTGTGGCCGAACAAAAATATATATTATTTATAATTTTCATACATTTGCACATTTAAATTGAGAAAAACAGTTAACTGATGGAAAGCGGATCTTGTTGTTAATAATAATTTTCTAAGTGAATTTATATGTATGTTTACAAGTTCCCCCGAACTGCGTGTCGCATGTTTGCCGGACTTTACAACGCAGCTGTTAAGTAAAACAAGAAATGTAATATCACAAATTAAATTACTAGTCAATTCAATAATGTGTGTTCTCATATATTTATATATACTGATTATATTCTTGGAAGAAATATAGAATTAGGTACAATTACTTCTGTATGATATGAGTCGACTTTTTTTTAAATTTTCTACTCATTAAATATAAAACACTGTAATTAGTTAGCATAAATTTTAGTATTCAATAATGGATATATCAATATTTCTACAGATTCTCGTCCATATATGTATTAAAAAAAAAGTCAAAAGGCAATTCCGTATGCAAAATCGAAAGTATTTTACGGTGACACGTTTGACGTACTACAATTAAAATCTCTCGTCTCTTTGTTTTCAAGATTTCAGTAAATACAATATAATATGCAAAGTATAATATAATAAGTTGAATTCTTCTCTTATCTTTTTACAGCATTATTTTAAAATAACGTTTTATCATCTGCTCTTTTAATTTATATCCATATTTCTAATTTATTAATGTTTATTATAATATACATTGCACGTCTTATCAATCCGTTTTAAAAAAGAAGCTTATAAAAATCAATTTCTATCTTTACGTTCTCTCTATCTCGTCTCATTACATCATAGAGGAAATAGTGTTATCGTATTTCCTCGCGAATGAGGATATAGCATTATCATAATATTATTCCTGGAAAATAACATGCGTGTAATATATCATTATACGTGGGGGGGGCCGTTCGAATTTGCGCTTAAACGTTGATCGAGTTCATTAAGGGACCGTCGATAAGACCCATCTCGTTAAGGCCGCGCGCGTGTCCCGAGATTGAAGCTTTCGGCGTGAGCGGTGCCTAACTTTCGTGCAAAGTTAAAGCCGCGCCGCGGGGTGCGAAAGCATCTTCAAGAGAGAGAGGAAGGAGCAGGCGTGACTAACCCCTCGATTCAAGATAAGCTCGACCTTTGGCGTATGCTAGCGTTCGCAATGTTCGCCTTCGCTTCTCTCTGTGTCCCTTTCTCCTTCTCTTTCGTAGCACAAGTACGAGATCGCGGTTCCACAGACGAGATTCCGCGGCCGTACACGCTTAATCGTACGGTAAATTGCGTACCGCAGCAACGAATCAGATATTACGCATGTTGACCGCGCGCGGATGTACTCAGAAGCGGTTTTACGTAGTTCATTTTCGATTATTATTTCGAATAGAATAAACGAAGTAAGAGCAAATTAATTAATTATTTAGTTATGTAAATTAAATGTATATGTGTATGTGATAAATAATATGGTATTATATTTGGAGCATCAGCCTTATTACCATATTATTTCAAATCGTATGAAAAATTAGGGAAAAGAAATAAGTACGCAAGTTTAAATTTCAAAAACAAAATTACTTATAGTCTCAATGAAGCTAGAAATATATGTAAAAATATTTTGTATTGCATCGGATAATTATAACGGATGCAATACGTAGCAACGAGTTCGGGAGGTTTTCAATACGTTACACGTGATTACTAATATTTATTCGAGAGGCTGAAAACGCGACAATCCGCGTTAAGGCAGCATCAACAGCATAAAATATTAATTCGACAATTGAACTGTGTGAATTATGCAATGAATTATGCAATTCATAATTAAATTTATCGAAATTATGCCGATTGGAATAGCTTTCGGTTTCCGATTATTTTCTTCCGGCGCTACGCTTCAACAAAAACACGTATTCACCCAGATGCATTCACGTCGGATGATTTATTCGGGACGCTCATCAAGAGCGAACCGTGTAAATTCGGCTTAAGCGCGGCGTAGTTGGGAGGGATCGTTTAAAGCGAAATAAAAGACTACTGGCCATCGATCAATCGTTAATTGTGTACTTCGGGAGAGAAAGAGAGAGAAAGAGAAGGGGGGGGAGAGAGAGAGAGAGAGAGAGAGAGAGAGAGAGAGAGAGAGAGAGAGCGCGTTCAGCAGAGATTAATGTGCAGGAAATAAACAGCCGTTCGTAGTTGTACCGGTTGGAAAAAGAGACGTTGTGAGTTATACTTCGCTTGTGGGAAGATACACGCGGATGTATTCCTCGTGTACCAGCCAAGTACAAGTTCCGTTTAAGCGATACGGTGTTTCGAAGATTTGTTTCTCAACGCAATCGCATGATTCGATTCTCAATATCCCCAACAAAAATACTAATCAATACAAGAGCATTGCGATTTAAAGTGTTCGTATCTTACGAAAAAAAAGTCAAAAAGGTCTTATTTCATAATCGCGCTGAATTAAATAATTAATACAAATTGAAATGAGAATGCCTTGTACGGTCACGCTGGATCTTAGTGCTTTTTTTTATAAATTTTACTTGTGTGATTTTTATGTGTGAATTTTAAATAATTAAATTATGATAGGGACACGTATAAAATATTTGAGATTCAAGACATGAAATATATATATATCTTATGTCTTTCATAAAAAATAAAATTAAACGAATTAAAGAAAAAAAATATTAATTTGCGTATAATGCTTATCAATTAGTATCTTTTTTTCTTTTTTTCTTTTTTTTTTAAGAATGAGCTGTATAATATTTTTTAATATTCAGTAGTATCGTATTTCTGACAAATTAATGAAAAACTGCAATCTAATTCTTGATTCTTTAACGTATCGACATTTGTTAATAATGCACACTATATTAGATCAATGTAACTTGCTATTATGAGAACAAGTAACTCATCAATATACATAGCTGAATATAGAATTTACGAACCGTTGTCTTGTTTAATTATGGTAAAATTCAACGAAATCCTACCCTATGTATATACACGGCTTTAATTTTAACAGGATAGAATGGGATTACTTACACACCCTTTATTTGCCCTTTTAAGATTCTAGGGATAATGTCGGTATCCTTATTTCGCAGTCTGTTAGGATTATATGCCAGAAATTACATTTTCTTCTCATAAATTTCGTGGCTCACCTGTAATCGCAAGCATTACTTTGAAAAACAAAACGTAAAAAAATATGATATCTATAAAAGTAAAGCTTGAAAAATATCCTCCTATAAATCTTAAATTTCGCTAAATGTTTTTAATTGATTTCTAATTTAAAGAATACAATAACAAATGGCAGACAAGTTTAATATTGGAAGCATACATATTAAATATAGAATATCTAATGTTGTATATAAAAAATGTTTAATACTGAACAAGACATCAATGCTTCAATAATATAACTAAACGAATCGACGGGGATATTAAATAATTCGATACAACAATTATATATGCAAAAATAGCAAGACTGTTAACAATTTAACGGAAATGCCGATGAATGACGCTTCCATTTCGAAAGAGGAAGAGAGTGTAGCAAATAATAATAATTTTATGTACGGTGGGCAGTCCAATTTCGCCTCATCACCAAACAGTCCGTTGATTAATGGCCCAAATTACTGCGGCAACTATAACCCCTGCCTGTGTTACGCGCACGGTACTTCCAGACGAAGTTTCGAACGCAGTCGAGAGTTTGCAGTTAAGCTACTTAATCGTGCCTGACTGTAAATCGCGGCTCACAACGTCGCAGTCGATATTTCGCACAAAGTTACACTCGAATTATGTTCTCTCTCTTTCTGTGTTTCTATTTCTGTCTTCCTTTCTCTCGAGCAAATAGAATAGTAAAATAGATACGTATTGATAGAATTTCGTTATATGTGATGAATGAGATACCACAAGTTTTATTGTTTTATTCTATTTTATTCTTGCGAGCAAAACAAACTTTTATGAACTCTTTTTCGTTTTTCTTTTTATTTCCTAACAAAAATAATAAAAAATATCGTTAGTATGATTACTACAAAATTTCAGTTCATTCTAGAGAGATTATATTTTATCCTAATTATTATAATTTTTATTAAAAAGTGCCTTGACTATAAATAAGTAAATTTTTAATCATTTCAATTTTACGTTTAATATGTTTTATATTGAATATTAAAAAATATTATACAAAAAAGTAGGAATATTAAAATCCTTTACAGACGAAAAGAATAACAATAATTTCAATACAAAATATAGTATGTTTACAATTGTTTCAGAGTTTCAATGCTCTTTCTCCAAAAAAAGAAAACCGCCAGCTCCATCTCTCTCTCTCATGCTTTTTACATAATTTATCCGTTTTCGCGTGTGAATAAAATTCAACTTTCGGACACGATATAAAAGCGTAAAAGCGGACGTGCATTACGTCTATATATACGCCGTCAGCAGACTTTTCGCGAGTTGAATTTATGCCCCGCGCATTATTATGCCGACTGGATACGATGAAGGCACTCATATATCGTATTTCAATAACCGGCTATCGCCGCATGCATCATCCGTTGATCGAGGAAAGTTGAACACGCCTCCGTATTCCATTCCGATAACCGTGTAAACATAAACCGTCCTTTATTCGAGGAAAGGTAGAATTAACAAGCGTTCCAAGATATTTCATTGTGCGGATAACCGTAACTCATTCTCTGATTAGTCGAACTCTCCTTATTAAACACTTATTCGGAACTTTCAAGCTATATGAACAATAAAAAAATGTATAGTCTGAAAGAAAATTATATGAAATATACAAACTAAATAAACAGACAATATTACATAACATAAATGTCGCGCGAAATTTACTCAAATTATTAAATTTTTAAATAAAGGCTCATTTCTTAATTTACACATTAATTATACACTTGATTTGTACACATCTTATTTTCTTAAATCCTTTTAACTGTATATGTAAAGTATAGGTATTATTATTGTTCGTCTTTGATTAGACATATTTACTGAACACAGACGGACAAAGTGCGAACGTAGCAAACAACAGGATAAAATATATAATCAAGATTTGGTAAGAAAGGAACATAGGTGCCTATCACGAGTACAAGGTGTGCAACTACTCGAAGCTCTAACACAAAGCACACACGATAAAACAATCTCGTGCAAGCTCGCCGTGTGACATATCACTCCAGCAAATGCAATTCGTGTGGTGGGACTCGCGCGCATCGACGGGCGCGGCAACGAGCGAGTAGACGTTCATTATCACGGTATTCTCTTACACGCCGCAGCTGCCGCAATGATAAGATCTTAGCTTCTCCTCCGCTCGGGTATACACACGGTTATCTGCGCGCGATTACGTATCTACCGATAGTAGTTCAAAATTCATCTTCTCTTGATTCTCTCTCTCTCTCTCTCTCTCTCTCTCTCTCTCTCTCCTCGGTCTGCCTATCGAAGTGTACCCGCCGCTTTGTGCACCCTAACTTGGCCGTAAATTGAACAGCCTTTGCGCGAGCAAGGATAACGCGATGTTGATTTCTCGTAGGAGAAACGCAGTGCGCGCGCGGAATGTGGTGCAGCGTCGCAGACGCACCGTTTCACCTCGATGCATTCAGCGGCGCGGTTGCGTCGCGGAATATTAATGCACACGCGACGACGAATCTAGCGAGAGCGCGGAAACAACTTTTTCGATCGGTTTTCAACGGCACCGCGCGTTCTGGCGCGATCGCACAATCCGTCTCCACGGTCGTCCAATATTTACGCTTTTAATGATGCAAAACGACGAGAGAATTGGAAATCGGCCATCCTGTGGCGGAGATTTTTCCGTTAAACGATGCGGTTTTGTCGGTGGTTTGTGCCGCGTCATAATGATGGTTTTATGATTACACTGTGATTAATAATTGTGGATAGGACGTTAAGCAATTGGTCAAACGAAACACAGCAATAATTTCCTTTAAAGTTATTGATAAAAATTTAATAGTCAGTTAACTAAAAATTTTTTATAATTTTACATTCATTTTTACAGAATTTTAATTCAAAAGTTACTTACGAATATATTGCATTAACAATAGTTTAAAAAAAAATGAAATCGAAACTGCACTGAAAGAAAAAATTATAGTGGTAGCAACTATAAGGGGACAACTATACAAATTTTGTTAATATAATTATAGTTGCCACCGCTACAATTTTTTCTCTCAGTGTGAAGAATTCAAAAATGTTATTGTACTTATGGAACAATGTAAAATTGCTAATTCAAAACTCATCTATGAATATTAAATACACAGAGAGAAAAATTTGTATGGTTGTCCCCTTATAGTTGTCTCCACTACAATTTTTTCTCTCAGTGTAAAACAAATTACAAAATGCATGCTCATGGAAGTACAAGTAGCAAAATCCTATAAACAAATTTAAGGAGCAAAAAAAATATTAATAAAGAATCTCTACGAGTTTGAAGTTTTACCTACAAAATCTCCTCAGTTCCTTCAGTTTAAAACTTGTATACCATTATATGAGTTAATATACGAGCTCATAAAGAGTTGTTTTTCGACGAGAAAGGGAAGCTCTATGTCGATCCGCAAAAAATCGCGAACACGGCAAAGCCAAAGCTAACCGCGAAATATCCGGATACAACGAGAGTACCTCGTGCATACAGCCAACAAAAAATCTCATAAATATCACGTCGTCGTGGCTATTACCGCAGCCGGTGGCTACACAGAATACTAATCGTAACGCGCGGAGGAAGGGCGAGAGAGACGGACGCCTGTCGTCGCGAACGCGGCTAAACTTTTTCAATTATGTACGCATAAAACGCGTCTGGTCGGCCTGGTCCGCGGAGCGGACTCATCTCGCATCGATATTCCCGACCTATATTAAAAGTGTTCCGATATCCTGCGATTAAAAGTCAGCGATTAAAAGCAAGGAACGGCCACGATGCGCCTCATAAATAACGTATAATTTAATCAATGACGATGTCTAATTACGCGCGATTACCTGAACGTGCGGAGAACGAGAGATGAGTAAAAGATACTGATACGCACAGACATGAATGTGCGATCATGAATGTGATCTTTGACAAGTTATGGGATAGCTGTACATTTAATTCTTTTTTATTTCCAGATTAATTGTTTATATAACAATGATAAAAAAATCTGTTTATTTTATATATTTTTTTTATCAAAACATTTTTAAATACATATTAAAATACGTATGAGATCCACATGTAAATGAAACTGGTACATATTTACAGCATGACAGCAATTTTCTATCTCATAATTTCATAAAACTATATGGTTATAATGAGAACGAGTGGATTAATAAGAGTTAATTTTCTTCAAATTCACATAAATTCAATTCCTTGTATTAAACGTAAAGCTATTATATGAGTAGAGAGTAAGAAAAGAAAAAATGTAAGTAAAGCGTAAGAAATATACACCCGTGAAGAATATAATAGATAAAATTAAGATAAAATAGCTTCTTCGTGTGAGCAAGAAGTTGCCGGGGAAATTTCACTATTTTTCCAACGTTATCAAAAAGCTTCCCGGGCATAGAGGGTCGTAATAATAATGTTTCATGAGCGGAGAATGGATATTTCATATTTTGCCACCTGCGTGCGAAGCGAGCACGTGAGAAATCTACGACGGACTCCGGGGTAACTAAGTGTTCCGCCTCTTCGGGTTAAAAACCCGAGGGCAACGGGGTAACTGAATTAGGAAGGTGCGGGTCGGACACCCTTTTAACGCGGCCATTTACCTTTCCCAATTTTCCGTCGTCGCCGACGTGTTGCTCACCCCCTCGTGCTTCGGCAGTGCTAATAAAAAGAGCCGCGGAACGTGAACACCGTACTAAGTGAACGAGTTATTATTTCTGAGTCACACGTTTGCTAAGCGAAATGTTATCATTTCACCGTTATCGGAACGGGTAGAGGGAAGATATACGTCGTGGTTATTCAAAGCGGTTGCTTCAAAATGGGAGACATCCACTTTCAACAAAAAAGGAAGCTGACAATGCAAATACACGTTCCAACGTGAATGTATGTCTTTTTTCACATTTTCTTTCATTTATAGACTCTTTGATTAAAATCTATTTGTCCTTGGCAAGAGTGACATTTTTTTCTCATACTTTTTCAACTTCTTCTTTCGATTAATCATTACAATAAATGTACTAAAAATTTGATAGATTAATAAATACATTCATTAAATTGTTGAAACGAGAAATTGAAGAATGAGAATATTTTAGAGGATAGACTGCCAAGCTTAGAGGATACATCACCAACGATAGTCTGAAACTCGAGTGTACGCCAAGCCCCACGTTTGCGATATGAATTTCATTGCGCCTGGAGTTTACGATGTAGACGACGTGCGGCGAATTTGGTCGGTTTCCGTATCACGTGAAACAATCGCTTGCAAACATGCGGAAAGTAAATCTTAGCTGCTACATGATGGTATACGTTTCCATAAAATTGAGCATGTATAACGCATAAAGCATGCTGCAATTATAGATTATTGACATGACAGCAATATCTTTTATTTTTTGGTTTTATATACATATATATTTATTGTTTTTTTAACGTGCTACTGTGTGATCAATATAATTTGAATATACTCTGACTTTTTAAGTAAAATCAAATCATTTTATCTTTGTCACAACTGTCTCTATCATATTATTTAAAAATATATTAATATGTTAAATGTTATAGATCGTTCAAATACAATATTTTCCTGTTAACTGTAAAATAAAATAATTTTAAAAGCAAATCAGATTACATTTACGTGACATGATTTATTACTTTGTCATCTATTTCGTTTTATTTTAACATTTCGATATTAATTGTCGGTCCATGAATATAATATTAACGCTTTGAAGCAAATGTAATAAAATTGCAAATCAAACGTCTATCTTCATTTCGCTAGCTATTGGTCGAAACAACGGTTAAAACGCGTCGAACAATCCCGGACAATCTCGAACCCACCGTGTTAATTAACCCGTGTTTTCGTCCTCGGAATTAAACATAAGATTGACGCCCTACTGATGGGGATAATGTACGACTAACTTTAAACGCCAAGATCTACAGGGTGGTAAATCGGACGATTAGGTTGCTCGTTGCTCGAAAAGAAGCCGTCTCCTGTCATCGTGCGCGATCGGATCCCCTTGCGGCACCCTTCGGCAATCTTCTACGTCTCCCTTCGCTGATCTTGCACGATCCACGTCCTACCCTCGTCCCATGGTGTTAAACTCCGGGAGACCGTCGAGGGGGAGGAACACCCAGCGCGACGAGGAAAGAAGTTTGAATTTTCCAACGTCGAGTTTGACTTGCAGAGTGCTAATATTAAAGTTCGTCGTGTGCTGCCCGGCAACGGGGAGGGCCGGGCCTTCCTCGGAACAGGGACACGGTACGCGAGAGAGAGGTGCCGCGCCTTGTGCATTAGCCGAGGCTCTCGGGATTAGATTAGAATTTGTTAGGGACGTCTCTTCGGCGGTAACTTCGTCCCAGGAACGCTGCCAGTTTTGTTTCATCGCCCACGGGCGTGAGAGCTTTTCGGAAACTTTATTACAGGAAGTTCCATCGGGACTCACTGCCTTGCCATCAGAAGACGAGGTACATCGTTTTTAGAACCGATATGTCGAAGTAGACCGGAAGGGACGCGAGATTTTCGTCCTGTTTGCACGCTGTTATCCCTATCTCGAGTTGTAAATGTCATTCTGCTTGGGCATAATTTCTAGAAACGTATTTCCAAAAATCGAAATATTGTCAAATAAAACAATTCTCAAGCAATGATAGTCATTAAATATCTTACGAATGGGTCAAAGATGAGCGAAATAGAGTGATATTTATATTTATTCATTATTTGATAGATAATTATAAAATTCAGAGGGCTGTATTATCAATTTTTATAAAAAATTTATAATTTCTGAGTAATTTTTCACTTAAGAAACTGTGATTATTTTATACTTTTATAAATGCAAGTTTATAGATTTTTTAAATGATAATGTAGGTATGGTCATCTTATGTACTTTTTCCCCTCATATTTTATTATCTCTATTTTTTCTTTCAAATAATTTTTATTTCATAATTAACGAACAATATATATTTATATAAAAGGTTGACGTATATTATATTGTATATAATATATTACAAAGGTTCACAAAATCATTATTTTAAACAATTTTCGTAGCAAGACACAGGTATCTACTTTTTTTTTATGTTTACGATATTTATGTTTCGCGATTGATTAATGGTAAATAGTACGCCTCAGCCGACCGTGGCCCTTGAAACTCAAGTTCAGTTTGCTAAAGTAGTGGATTCCAAATTCTACTCACGCGGTATTAACAACAAACTTTCCTCCCCTAGAAGAAGAACCAGTACGGTTTGTCTATCTTCAAGAGGTAGACTTTACCGAGGTTTGCTTCGTTCTTGCTGTACTTCACGCATTAAGCGAAACAGTACAGGGCTGGATTAGAATTTGTCAGAGCTGTCGCGCAATAACTTCGTCCTAGAGAAATGCTTGGAGTTTGGCTTTAAGAAGTTTGCCCCTCGTCTTACGATAAATTGAAACTAATTTACACCATGCATAATGAAGTTCTTGAAGTGAAGTGCATCTCCGAGAGATCTCCGGAAGAAGAGTGTCAAGAGAAAAATTTGTGACCTCGGAAAGTAGAATGTATCGTGTGTTGAACGTGGATTAAAATACTATTAGTCGGCGAATTATTATCCTCGAACGTTTAAACAAGATATTATTTCGTTGACATAAACGCAAATTACGATCTCGATAATAAATAATTTAATGTCGGGATTGATTAACTTCTGACGAAGGTTGAAAATAATACAGAATATTGCGGATAATTATTTTCTTGTTGCGCATAACATTATAAATTATACGGATACACAATGTATCAATACAAATTGTATTGATCATAAATAATAATAGATATTATTGTAGAGTAACAATATACTAATTAGATAATCAGATTTAGCAATTATTACTCTGGTAATTTAATCTTGATAATCAATTTAAGTTATTTTAAATAAAACTGATCAACTTTGGCGACTGTTTTATACTTCAATGTCGCGATTATTGCACAGAAAGAAATGACTATCAAATCAACAATTCATTGTTTCATATATAAGCAAAAATATAAAATCTTCTTGGAAGAAATTGATAATCTTGATCAGACATAATTTGCTTACATGAAGAAACAAAATTTCTTTATGTTAGCAAATTATGTCTCTTTGAGATTATAAATACTTCCAAGGAGATTTTATATTCTTGCTTACATATGAAACAATGAATTGTTGATTTGATACTAATTTTTTTTGTGTGCTAGTCTGTTAAATTAACACGATATAAAACGTAAAGTATCTCAAATATACGTCGACGAAATGGCTTTCCCTATATTATACTTTCCTCTAACTTGTCCCTCTATTTTACTCTAACTTGTCCATCTACTCTTATAACAGATGTCGATCGTGAGTTCGTTCCAAATTGACAGTTTTACGACCACGTTAAGTTTCTTATTTTTGTGACTCTCGAAGCCGAAGCACGAAAGAGCTTTTCTTCGTCGTCCCACTTCGGTTGTCGACAACTACGAACCTGACTTTCACTTCCTCTTAATTCGATTCGATTTTCACTACGGCAAGGAGCGTGGTATTCGTATAACGGCATTACTTTTACGATTCCTTCCCAGTCTGGAAATCGAGTACGACTCAGAAAAGCTTAGTACAGTTCTTTTTATTACTTAGTAAAAGTCGAATCGTCCTCGAAACTGAGCATCTGCGCAAATAAACGTAACAGCAAAATTATTTAACTTTTTGTGAACGCATGAACTTGACAATCGTGGCTTACAATGAATAGCATCGCTTTATGTAAAGCAGTATATTTTTTTGAATAGCTACAAAATTATAACTAAAGAATACGTCGACAAAATAAGATAAAAATTGTTATAACGTTATTTCCATTTTTTAAATAATCTTAAAACTCGGGGGTTTAAATGGCCCGACAATTTATTGATAATTCCCTTTTCTTAGTTAGAGTCTTCAAATATTTACTCTAATATCACATTAACCGGAATGATCTCGGGTGAAAGTGTGGCGCATCGTAAACGCGAACTACCCACTAGACTGGGCAAGATAACACAAGGATGTAGGCAAGGACGTATTTTAAAGGATTCCAAATTCATAATTTTCGAAATAATAATCAGAGAAAAATTTTATGAAAAAATAATATAAAATACATTAAATACATGCACGATAAAGATAAATGCAAAACAAATAAAAGAAAGAGAAATCAAATCAAATTGATATAAAAATAAATGAAATAAATTATTACATAAAACTACTTTTTTATGTATTTTTTAAGTATAAATTCTACTCCAAATTCATTTTATCATCAGTGTGAATTCAAATCTCAAACTGATTCAGTAATTTCTAAATAAATTTCTGTATCTATATTTATGTTTATATTTAAAAATGATTAATAAAAGGTTCTTCATAGCGAATCTACCAGAATTCTTTTAATGAACTTAATATATGCAAAGTAAAGGCAGTTTCGAGAGAATTCTGCCTACGCCCTTGCATAGCATAAGATAACAATACAGCTGGTGTAGAGCCAAGCGGTGTAGCCGTTTCCATAGTCAGACGGTTTTGCGTTTTATGATAATGCTCTCACGTCAAACATACACCGTTACCCCAGGCGTTTAATGCGTTTACTTGAAAATTTTCGTCGCGACGGAGTAGGTAAAATGTCGCGATTCACCTCGCGCATTACAAATGTTTTTTATGGTGTTGTTCCGTAAGCAAGTTACGACCGCAAAGCCCACCTTCGAGACCCGTTCCCCCGGTGACGTGGAAATATCATATTCGCTGGATTTTACGGGCCGCGTGTTTAAAACTCGCATGTTTAATTATACCTGCGAAATGTAAACTACCCGAATTATGGGCGAACTGCTTCGCGTGACTTTAAAACTACGAAGGAGATACGATTATCCTTCCTAATGGTTACACCGAGGTTCGTTAGCGTAACTGCGTAATGCTCGCCCGGGCGTAATTTTACACTAAATATGAATGAAAAATCTCTTTCTAAATTTAAATTGGATTAATAACAGAAAAAGTATCGTGAAAAAGTTCATTATTTAAATAATACAGAACTTTTAATTGAAGTAACAAGTAATTAAGTGTTTCAGATAAAATCGATCTCGCGAAACAATTACTCATTCGACCAAATACATGTACAGACTTTGTTCATTATTTTATTACAAAATTGTTAATTGGATGGAGACGTACAAGATGATGAAAACTCAATTATGAATTACTTACCTGGCCATTTCTTTGAGGAATCGACTCGCAGGGTTCCTTCGCTCTGAATTTGGTCCTTACCATTAGTGACGCGACAAGTATAAAAACCAATATCAGAAACGTCCAAATTTGTGATTTTTAATCGACTTCCTGCCAAGTTTTTCGCCGCATGTTCGTGCATCTGGAACGTTATATATGTTTGTTTTTATTAAACAGTAAAAATTAAAAGTTAAAAATTAAGAGTACTGAAAATGAGAGTATGTGAACACTTTTTTTAATTAAAAATATAAAATATATACACACATACACACATTTACAGAATATATAACATTTTTATTTTTTTTTTATGTAAACATCGAAAATTGAATTTTGAGAGTACCAAAACTTAGAGAAACATAAAGAAATAATTGCAAATTATTAACAGATTAACAATTACACATACTTGTGCGTGTATTTTCCTAATGGTGATTTTCGGTCGGTTTTCTTCTAATGGCGCTTCATTCTTGTACCATCGTATCTTTGTTGGAGGAGGATCGCCCACGACTTCGCATCGCATATGAGCTATGCCGCCGGCATCCTTCGAAATGTTTGTCAAAGTCCTTACGAATTTTAAAGTACCACTTTTCGTGCCGGATGCAGCGTCCACGTCAGTCCTGTAAAAAATATGATAAAACGTATATTTTACAGTGTAACAGTAAAATTCTGTAAAATATAAGCTACTTTTTTAATCTATATTCGCGATGATATAGCAGATAAAAAGATGATTGAGCAGTTAAAATTTTAATTCGATTGTGCATTTTATATATAATACACTTATATATAATATAAGTAATAAATATCGTAGTGTAAGTAATGAAAATTACGTCCCTACATAATAATAATTCCATGAATGAAAACTATGTGACTAGACATAATATAAATACAGAATTATTTTTATGTCAAGTCATAATTTTAATTCATGGAATTATTATGTCATGACATAATAATATTTCCATAAATTAAAATTATGTCGGGACATAAAAATTCGGATCTGTGAAGCTGATACAACATTCTGTTAATATAAAAAAAAAAAATTACAGCCCAGTGGCACATTCCGTAGTTCTTTATAAAAATAGTTGTGTAATTTCTTTCTTTTTACATTAATAGAATGTCGTGCTAATTTCACAGATCCTGTCGTGTATCCTCAGGGGATATGGCTTCATGCATGCTTGATGCGATAATCGTGATATCAAGATGTTGGTATCAACTCAACGCACTTCAGAGACGTGGATGTTGCAATCAATGCAGCTTCCGGCGAGTAGAAGCAATCAAATGACCGCGCTTACACTTCGGTGAATATCAATCTATAAGAGAACGACTCAAATACTCCATGAACGCAATAAATTAAATCCTAATACATTAATACGCGAATCGTATACGATTTTTATCCTCTTTTCTCACTCTCATCCCGTAAAAGTAAAAGCGTATCTCGCCAAATTTTTCTTATCACGAGTGATTTGATGTACGGTGTCGCGAGACGCATTTAACGGAGCGCACGTTTTCAGAAATGTGCACTGCACATTTTTTAAATCCCGTATATTCGCGCGAAGATACGGCCCGGCGGCGCTTCCACGCTTCCTCTTACTGAATTCCTGAAAGTCACGAGAATAATTCAAGCGAAATGCGCACGCGGGACAAAGGGCGACTTTAATTATGTCGCCGATGCAGCCGCATTTCACACGGCGATGTTCCCGGCCGCCGACAGCCGTAATGTTACGACGTACCGTTGTAACCAGAGATACGCGCCGTTCGGGTGCCAACACGTTCATACGATGGCGATGAGAAGCGGTTATTATCCGCAGTTGCCTTTGTACTTTGATATTATTGTTTGGCATGGAAAAATGGAGATAAATTTGAAAAAGATATTTATTATAAATACACGCTTAGTGGAATCCGGATGCTCGGTGATGCTACTGCAAAATACCATGCGAGATTTACATACATTTAGTTCAAATAAAATTTTGCATTAATTAAAGGATTATATTTACATAAGTAAATATAAATTATAAATATGAAATTTTACACAAAAAAGGGAGGATAATTTCAATTTAAGAAGAATGCTCAGCAAGGCTATATTTCTCTGAGTGATCTTTATCATTTATGTATTTCAATTACATAATATAATTTTTTTATTATAGTATAAATTGAAATACAGTCTCATCGTGGAACTCAAGTGCAGTTGCCAAGACTTCTCTATTCATTCAAATAAATATCACACGTTCCTAAATTTTTCTTATCTATTTTTTAAATAACTCTAGCTGATTATTACAGCACATAGAACTTTACTGAATCTCGTTAATCTGATTCACGTTTCACTGCAAATAATTAGCTTAAAAAAAAAAAAGATTCTTCATGAATTCATAAGCAGCTCTCCATTAAATTTTGCTTACTCGGTAGCCGTTCTCGCTGCGAATTCGAGCGATGGCCGATATGCGAAGGAACACAAACGGAGGAACAGGGCGGTAGGGTGACCCTATCCTTCCGCAGAGGGCCAATCATCGAGTTTACATTGCCGCTTGTGTGCGTGCAAGTTGGCAAGAAGTGTGTACCGTGCATGTGTGCGCACAGGCGAATGCGTAGCCCTTAGATACACGGACGTGAGAAACGTCTGTGTACGTACCATCAGCCACGTTTGCACGTGGCAGGACGTGATTGCACGTGGATACGGGGGGTAACTAACCCCGCGTTTACCGCTGGTTATTGAATATAAATCAAGCTATGATCAGTAAGTCATCGTGGTGGTATAGGCCTGCCAGGAAGTTCGCCTCGTTCGCGGCGAAACAATGTGGGTACGCAAACATTTGTCAGAATAGCTGGGAAATGGATAATCGCCACGAAAGTCTATAAAAATTGGTACTTTAAGTCGCGATATGCATAAAGTATAGCTTCTAAATGAAAATTTACAAATGCATAAGACACATTTAATTAAATAAAGCAGAAGGTAGTATTATGGCTACTGTAAGCATTACTTTAGTAGAAATTGAAACTCATTTTTGTCTAGTAATGAGATAGAAAAATTGTGTTTTACGTAGCTATTATCTAGTAATGTAACGCTCACTTCTCTTAATCTAGTAGCTATCTAATATGAACTATTTATACTTTATTATTCTTTTATTGTATCTTGTTATTTATTCATTATGCAGAGATTACGTTTTGATATACACTATTAGTACTGGAAATCTATAGTGTTCACATTACGTATGTTATAGTTCTTCAGTCACTAAACAGATTTTTTAAGAAATGAGATAACTTAACCTTTAATCTGAAGTTCCCAGAAAAAATCGAGGTCTAGTGGTTAGATAGGATGCTTTCCATTTAGTGATACAAGTCGACATAAGCATTCTATCTTTTTTCGATATTTAATGAGTAACAAAAATAGAATGATGCTTGTGTCGACTTGTGTCACTAAATGGAAAGCATCCATAGTAGCTAGCTTATATATTTTTGAAAACAGCGCCATCTCTATCATCATTTTCCTAAATAGTAACTAGATAGTACAAAACTAATTACGAATATATAGTGACTAACCACACTGAGAGAAAAAAACTAATAAAAAATAGTTGTAATTACTATATTATATATTATACCACAACTATTTTTTATTAGTTCTCTTAACCATTAATTTAGTTGCAATAATTACAATATAGTTCACTTAACTATATATTATAATTATATTAAAAAAATTTGTATGATTGTCCCCTTATAGTTGCCATCACTACAATTTTTTCTCTCAGTGCAGTGAGGAATAAGAAAATCTAATCTAGATATAGCTAGCTACAAAACTTTAAATTAGATCGACTAGATCCATTTCTACCAGGGGAGGGGGGATATGGCTATCTTTATTATCTCCGTTATTAAGTGACGAATTCTAATGATTGTTTATAGAATCATTTGTTAAGTTCAAAAACACGCATACATTCATATTCTGTACCAAATGTAAATTTGGAAATTCTCTAAAAATTTTGCTCTGAATGCCCCCCTAATTAAATATAGTGAAAGGATTTGATTTTTGGGATGCGTTAAAAACTGGGGAGTTGACAGTGCAGTTCGTTGTGCATAAATGCGCCAGCGCAAATTGCATAAAAATCAACGGCGACGTGTGTCACGACCGTGGCTCGCAGCTTTCGACGCCGGGTGGCGCGTATGAAATTAGCAGCGTGTAGACGGGCAAGATGAAAATACGTACACCGCCTGTGGCGTTGCACACCGCGCCAGTTGACTGCGCTTTATCTACTCGCCATGTAAAGTAATTCTATGCATTTTGAAGCGGACACCGCGTTTATCAGTCGGTTGAAGCGAGACGTGCCCTTTCCACTTTCGGCGCGCTGCACGCGATGACACGCGCGTGCATTCTTAACTCGGCGTGACGCGCGATATATACATAAAACTGCATACATTTACCTACGTAAACGCGACGCTGCACTCTTATCTATCGGCCCATCACGACGACATTTTTGTCGCGCTGTCTCGTCATAATGGCATATCGCGAAAAAATTCTAGGGGACTACATACGGCCACGAGCTGAGCAGGATTAAAATCTTTGGAAGCTTTATGAATCAAGAAGATTACGGTACATTCACGTAAAATAATATATAAAATATAATTTTATTGTTCAAAATGAAACGCAGGATTTACATATTTAAAAATTGTTATTTATTGCACAAGTGATTTTACACTATTTATTTATGAAGTTTGCTGGGAACACAATAAATTTTCGTATTAAACTTTTGTGAAATAAATAACTGTAAAATAAACTTTCTTTTACTTTATATATAATATTTTCTATAGAAGATATTTATTTCATTCTTAAATACCTATAAATTTCATTAATTAGATATATAACAAGTAAAAATAATTGAGAACGAAATAAAATTGTAACATTTTATATTAAATTGACGTGATTGATTGAAATATATCTTTCGTGAATGTTCGATCATGTGCTGATTATCCACACTGCTATTTAATGTCAGGTAATAATTAGGTATCGTGATCAATATGTATTTCATATGATCGCTGCTATCGAAGTGTCAAAATTTTTATGAAATAACGATACGCTTTGCTTGACGAGACTTAATTATAGGAGCATTTACAGTTGATCGGATTTTGAATACTAATTGATCGTGACTGGAAATAATTAATATCGGAGTAAATATACAGTTTGCTTCTACCCTACGGCGGAGGGCGGTGACGGCAAAGATGGACAAAGGGATTTACAGAACACTCATGTATATTCGCGATATGTAATAGCGTATGCGACTCTGCTAATTACTCGGTCTGGTCTCTCGTAGTGTACGTTATGTTTGCTCCATGCACAAGAGATTATTGCACGAATATGTTGCGCATTCATGTACCAAATGAACGCGATCAATTTGGATGCATCGATAAAATTTCATAATCAATAGTCCGCTGTTACAAATTCGAAATCCTATGTTCAACTTAAAATTCGAATTCTGTGGATTTAAAAAACTAATATATACTGAACATATGGAAAGTAAAAGACTTTTTTTTATAAAAAATTGAATTAAGACAAGGTAAAGATGCTTTTATATGCAATTAATATGCAAATCTAAATAAATTTCCGTCTTTTTAAAGTAATTAATTTGTGCAGATTGAAAACAAGGGAGATAAAATTATTTATAAGGAAGAAATACATGAGAAAAACATAATTCTTTTGCCTTTTAAATAACATCGTCACATTACAAAAATCTTACGTAATTAAATATTACGGGATTGAAATGCGGAATACGGTATTAAGGTAAGATGTAATCTCTAGAGATTTCCGGAAGAGACGTGGAAAATTTGTAGGGAAAACGCGTTGGGGAGCGTTAACACTTCGTCGCACCGACGGCATTACGTCACTTTCTTCGTTGGCCATTTCAAGTAGGCAGAAGACCTTCTCAGACGGAGATTAGGAGGTTGCAGGGTTTCTATAAATAATGCAACGTTTAACCCACCCTCTTCCCCTCGCTCTCCGACCGCTCAACGACGAGCTAGTCCCGCACCCCAATGTCGGAGACAACGTTTTAAGTGGCGGAGCTTGTTTCCCGCTCGCCTGCTTGGAAAGTTAAAGTTAATGCGGGAAGGAAACGTACAAATTGTAGAGTAGAAAGTCGTAATGGACTGTGCGTACTCTCATTCAAATTTAAAAAAATTTTATGATGCTTTGTATCAGCATTATCATTTCCACTACTTTTTATCAATGTGATATCTTTGTTTCCATTAAATACAACTGTTTTTTTTTTAATTTCCTCTAATATGACAAGAATATAATTGATATTCGCTGTGTTATAATTCTCTAAATATTAAAGAAAAATAATATCGCCGATAAATAACGATATTATTTTTCTTTAATATTTAGAAAATTATGGCAAAAATTTCACATTAAATATGATCGTTCAATACAGTTTTTATGTTAGAAATAGAAGTCATAACACGAGAGGCGGATATATCCAACGTTTAATGTGCAATAGGAATACGGAACTATCGGAGCTTATTTCGTAATTTCCTGTCGTATATTGTATATCGTTTCGCTTGATACGTAATGTTATAAACGACAATCGTCGAGCAATTTATGTCGATCGCATCTTCATTACATTTTATATCACGTTTTTGTTACTATAATATAATAAATAATGATTTCTATTACGCCATGATTGGAAATTGCAGGCAGAGTAGTATCGAACGCTGCCGTCATTTTCAGATCAATAACATGTTGTTGCAACATTAGCGTACTCAATGTTCGTTGGGGAGCAATACACGCCGTAACATTTACATTCAAATTAGAGGTAAACAATATCGTGCTAATGATTACCGGTAATATTGCGGCTGTACAAGTTTGCGCCACGAATCGTGTACGAATAATCGTTAATAGACGACTCGATTAACACTTGGCTTACCATGCGCACTTTATTTTATTTATGTTTACGTATCATTATTTATATTTATTTTACACATTTATACTTACACGTACGCGCATATAATTTTCAGAATGATTAAAATTTTATCAGAATGTTATCGGTGTTCCTAACTTGATATATTCGGAAATTCTAAGCCAGCCTGATCGGATTGGATTCTTTCCCAAGCGGCCGCGGCGTAATCATACGATTATGAAGGCTTCTCCAGGATGGAGATCTATTGTTGCTTAACATCCCATATAGAGATGTGGCTACTCGTAGAAGCCCACAGCCAACCAGGCATCAATATTAATGGAGCTATGCCGCATTTAGGGTGGAATAATGTATAGTGATCGCATTGGAGAAGTGTATGTTGAGATTGTACAAGTATAGGCATAGGCGCATACACAAAGGCATGCACGCACGCATAAACGCGCACATAGTGGGTCGCGTGTGCGGCCCCGCATCCTATTGGTATCACGACCATAATGTGTCACCGCCGATCGACTAGGACGCGTAATTTCAATCGCGGCGAACCCATTACCGTGTCATTATGTCGTGATGTAATGATGTAAACTAATGCCTCTCTCGTGCAAGCACGTAAATGTAATATTTTGGGGAACAGTGTAAAGCCAAAGTTGCGTGACAGCAAACTTCAGTATAGCTACGGGTTGATGCGATTAAAATTGATCGTCGCGATTATTACAGTTTTATATTTAGCCAAACATTATCTAACGCAAAGTGTATCGAATTATGCCACTGTTCAATTTTGCACATATATCAAATTTGAATTTGATAACACGAAACAATGAAATAATGTATTTACAATTTTATGTTGTAATATATTTATACACAGTAAAAAAATTTGTGTTAAATTTAACACATTTTGCATGTCCCAAACGGTCCACCCAAATTTTTAAGTTAATTTCACGCAAGGCAAATATGTTAGTCAATCACATAAATATTATGTAATAAATTAACACAAAAAACGCAACACTATGACATAATTTTGTAAACATATTTAATATCACATAGACACATTTATAATGTAAAATTTAACTGAAATAGTATGTTATGTTTTCTCTGTGATATTTAACATATGAAATATATCTATTTAACAGATGGTAACTGCTGCAGAAAGAAAATAACACAAATTATTTGTATAGTTTAACATATAAAATGTGTAACTAATGGCACAGAACATATTTCTTCAGTAAAATTAACATTTATAATATCTTAAAATAACACGTACATGTTCTTCATTTATTTAAAAAGAATTTGTTTTAAAACTACATTACTTTTATGTTATTTATTCACTTACCTATAAATTGTGTTATTTAAACACTAAGAAATGTTGAACATCAATTTAACACAAAATTTTCAAATAACATAATCATATTATGTTAAGAGGACACTTGGATATGTTACAAAATCAACACAAAAGTTTTAACAAGAATTCATTTTAACACAAATACACAAAATTTTTTACTATGTATAATCATAATTTACTTATTACTTGTATAAATTCTATGTTAATTGGCTAATGCTATGCAGTATTTCATTTTTTATACTATTACGTTTCAGAAATGTCGCGTCGCGGTTTCCGAATTATTTTTACCGCTCAAGTCTTCTCTCTTGTTTTATAAAAAAAGTAAATTATTCGAGATAATAATTCACGGGCATCGGCGCACGAAATAAGTGAAAATTCTGCAGCATTAAGAGATTATATATAACTGTATATATATCCTTGAAATATATTTTCCTTGAGTACGAGTACGCGAAAGGAAGATATAAATTTTATGTAACGGCCAAAGATATATACGCTGTCTTGGAAGCAAGGTGTCGCACACGCGTTATATGGCGTGTAATTTCAATAACGACGAGTGTATTATCGTGTTGAAATATATATCACGGTAAATCCGTGCTCCGTATATCGATTTCCATGTCATTCCTGCGTACGGGAAATAAAATTGCTGACTTTATCTAGGAACATTAGTTTAGTCTTCATATTAATATGGTGGTTATTTAATAGTTATTATATAAAATATTATTTAATTGCATTACACACATTAATTTAGTTAACGTAAAAAGTTATACTTTTAATCGCTTATTACTTAAAAATAATTTATACCTTTTAATTAAGAAAAATGGACTCTTTCCTTCCTGCGCAATATCGATTTCGAGATTCAATTTTCTGATCGACGAAACTGATTTATTGCGACAGGACGTCGATTTCTTGAGAAGAGAAAATTGCAAAGAAGTTTCAAACTGTATAAATTGCGAAATTTCATATTTGATCAAATAAAGGACTCTTCTAAAGGAAGAAATGTTGACACAGGAAATTAAAAAAGTATATTAGAATTTTTAGTACCGAATGACGTTTGAAGTATCCATTCTTCGATAAATTTGGAACTTTTTCTTTCTGCTCGACGTTGATTTCGATATTAAATTTTCCAGCGTAACGACAAAACTGATTTATTGCGACGGGACGTCGATATCGACTCCTCGC
>QKQZ01026654.1:0-52490 GCA_003595255.1 Solenopsis fugax
CCGCCGCCGCCGCCGTCGTCGTCGTCGTCGTCGATCGAGCCGCTCAAGTTCAAGTCGCACCTCGCAGGCAAGAAGAGTCTTTCCACGCAGGTAATGGAATATTATCGCAAGTACTCCGGGGACACCAATCTGGATCAGTACTTCTCGCTACCTGTGTCGAGTACTCCGCAGGAGGCTATTAAGTACTATTACAGTATATACGAGTTGAGCGCCCAGGTGGGCTCGTCCAGCAGGCAGGACTGCGTCGGCGAGGAGTACAATCTCAAGTCCTGCGTACCGAGAGAGAGGCGCAGGTGGGTGAGACCCCCGTTGATCGGGCAGTCCTCCAACGCGGACGCCTCGTCCAGGTATGTTCAACCGTTGACCGATCTCCAGACGTCGCCGTCCCCTGATCTCAAGCACGTTACGCCGGAAACGATACAAGAGGAGAGAAACGAGAGCCAGGACAAGTTTCCAGAGGTGAGCGAGAGAAAGCTGTCCTCTCCGACCTCCAGCGTGGCGTCTTACAAGCCACTGGAGTGGGACAGCGGCGCGGACGTCGGTTACTTCAATTCGATCGCACACAATAAGCAAAGTGACAAGAAGTTGAGCACCATAGAACGCATGGCCCTGGCACGAGGATGCTCCGCCGCCTTACGGTTAGACCCGGAGGGTACCACCGAGTCGGGAATGCAATCTGGAAAGAACGCAGTGGCGCAAGGCAATTCGAAATCGTCCGCTCCCGACGCGAATTCCACGCCGTTGATCGGAAATATTTCAGGATCCGAGAGCGAGATAGAGATAACGCCTATCGTGAAGAATCATCTGCCAGGCATTATAACGGGGAATGACATAAAGTCGCAGGAGAGATGCGTCTCAAACGACCCCTCGCAACCGAAAGCCGTAGTGAGGCCTACCAGACTCGAGATACAAGACACCCCCACGTCATCGTCGGCGTTTAAGGCGCCGTTGCCTAAGTGTTCGACGGCGGAGAGGAGGATCTTGAACAAGCGTCAGGATGTCGTGCGTCCGTCGAGTTCGCTGCTACAGAAGAGCATCTCGATGAACGTGATACCCGCATTATCGTCGAAATCTTCGCTGAAGAGAAGCCAGAGCGAAGTAAATCTACACTCTAAGGAGAAAAAGACTGTGTTTCCTCTGATCTTCAACTCCACCTCCTCTATCGCCACTGTGGTGAATAAACCCGCTACCTGCGACAAGGTAATACAAACGAGTCCCGACGTGTGCACTCAGGAGTCCGTTGGTGTGCAGGTCTCCGATCTCGAGGAGAACAAACCTCCACCAGCGGCGGAGAAAGATCCTAATTTGCAAACGGCGATACATTCTATTTTGAAAAGTTCTAAAGGTACATATAAGGTTAAAAATCCAAGGAAATGCGACTCTTCGCGTTCGGTAGGCGACGCCGAGATCGGCGCGGACGCGAAGGAGAGCCAGAGACACCGGAACAGCTCGGACGTCTCGCAGAACGCGTCGACCTCGGTGACGCCGCAGCCGGACGAGACGGAGAATGTGTCTGGGAGAGCCAACAGTTTCGAGTACTTCCCGGGACACACTTACGCAAACGTGCCGAATGAGAGGGACAGCCACGCTTCCTCGGACACCGGTAGATCGAACTCGACACTGCCGAACAGCAGTTCTAGCGTCAACGACAAGCTCTGGGGAGATTCGGACAGCCTGGTCCGGGATCTCGAGAGGAGCGTCAACATCCTGAAGAGCCTTGTCGATGCCAATAAATGCGACAAGCAGGTGAAGAAAAGACTGATACAGCACGTGATTAAGCGACTCGTGACCGCAAAGTACACGGACGACAAAATCGAGCATAATTTGGAGGATAATGTTCCCTGGAATCCGGACGACGCTAGGAACAAGGTTTACAGAACCGAGCTGCTTCAGGCCCTGGCGAACAAGCACAGCACTACCGAATCCTCGGACGAGTGGAACCTGCGAAAGAAGGACGCGTCCATGAAACAGAAATCCATGGGGACCACCAGCGACGTCATAAAAGAAGTCGCGTTGGAGAGTAGTAACAGTGACAAATTCGACCGACATACGGACAGAACGGAAATGGACGGTAGGAAAGCGCGACTAGGACTGAGAACGGACGACTGTCAGCAGACCAGCAACACGCCGACGGATCCCGACAAGAGCGAGAGCTCCGAATGCTTTGTGCCGCAACGCAATCATAAGAATACTAAGGTGAACGATATATTTTGCTTCAAAGAGAACTGTAAGCTCCCGCACAGAGAGTCAACCACGACGAACAGTATACCTCCGGATCACAACAGGATCTTGTTAGACGCCGTCGTGAATAACAGAAGAACGCCAGTCGAGTCCAACAATAACACGGACAACAATACCGACTGGAGATTACCGACGACATCGTCCGAGAGACAGTTCGAGTTGAAGAAGTGCAGCATGTCCGAATCTGGTGATTCCAAGCTAGTTAATTACGCCGAGATGGAAAAGCGAAATCAATTGATTTGGATTACAAACGAGATTAGTCACCTTTGTAACTTGAAAAAGTATGTTTTAACTGTTTTCTTTTTTTTTTTTTTTAGCAAATTCCATTTTTTTATGTATTTCAATTTGGGTTTCACTTTATTTTCAGATTACTGGAACAACCTAGGCGACTAGAAAGACCGAAATCCTCGCCAAGAAAATCTAAATCGGTGAATCTCAAATCGAAGCAAACAGCGATACTTAGGCGGGAACAACACACGAACGCCTTGCACAGGTAATTCGTATTTGTTTATAGTAATCAGGGTTGGATAAATTCATATTTTTTTAACTACATTAAGAAAATTATACATTATGAAAATTGGCTTATAAAATTAATGTAGTTACATCAAAAGTTTCATGAACAAAATTTAATTCAAAGTTGCAGTAATATTAAGTTAAAGTTAATTTTGTATTATTTATATCAAATTAGAATGTCGTAATTTTTTAAAATTAAATTATTCTAAAAAACAAAACAATGTGATCAAATAAATTTAATATTTTATTTGTAAGTTAAGTTTATATAAAATATTTTTTACATGAAAGTATATTTTTTTCTTTTCCATAGGTAAATTTTTAGAATTTAGGGAAAAATTAATAAGTTAAAATTTGTGTTTTAAAAATAACTAGTGAAATTAAAAATAAACTAACTTAAAATTAACTAAATTAAGTGTTATTAACTTTTTAAACTTTATTATTTAACTAGTAACTATCCAGCCCTGATTGTAATTATACAATCTAATGTAGTGCGATTGTAATTCGTTTAATTTCATATCCTCAGGAGCGTATCCGATTTGAGAGAGGATTCCATTAACGAGCCATGGTCATCTCACTGCAATTTGGCGGTATGCGAAGCTGCTGGTGATACTATGATCCAGAGGGTTATGAAACGTAACAGTTGCACGCAAACGGCCACGGGCGTGGCCAACGCTTACTCGAAAACCGGTGGAGAGATCGTTTCCGCTACCAGAACGCGAAGATCCGCAGCGAAGCATGTCGCTGTCGGTGTGCAGACCTCGCTATCTCGAGAAGCGTCATCTTCGACTCCGGTGACAGCAGAGTCGGACGTATACGACGCGAAATACGCAAATCCTCAAAAGCCGTGCACGCATTACCAAAATGGCACCAAGTGTAGAGATCAATCGTGCCAGACGCTCACCGCTTCGATCGTGCAGCGCACGTGCACGCGATGTAAACAGAGTCCATCCAAAACGGCCTTGATCAGATCACAAAAGGGTCATCAAGGGGACGCGCCGGCCATTTCGCAGCAGACGCAAACGAATTACGCGAGCGACAATAGTACGACAGAGCCTATTCATCGCCATGTGTCGCAAAGCAACGCCGTCCAGCCGAAACAGAAAGAGGCTAAAAATCAAATCAATGCGTCGAAATCAAAATGCAATTGCGCACGTAGCATCACCGACAATGAGGGCGGCTCAAACGCCGTTAAAACCAAGCGGACTGAATGTTACAAACGACCATTTACGACATGTCCATTGTGTTTCAAACAGAAGCCTACTGTAGATGTTGGTAATGCTGTCTGCGGCGTATGTCAGAAGAATTCTTCTTGCACGCACGATAACACCTCGGGAGTCGAGCAAACCTGTGGGAGTGCGTGCGAGTGTGACAACGTCCCTAACGAAGCAGATAGAAGAATTGTCATTGGCAAGTCCCGGCAGAACTATAATGCGGAAAGCCAAGGCAGAATGCGTGCATTAAACTACAGCGAACGAAGTGACACGGGACGGAAGATTTGCGATTGCACGAACGATTGTGCCGCGTGTCATAAATCGGGAACCACCGCAGGAACGTTGTGCGAATGTTGTTCAAACGGTAAAATTGACAATAATGACTCGTGCCGTTTTGAGTGTCGCCTAAAGGTAGCGGAGCATCAACCGCAGACGCAAATTTACTCTGACAGTTCGCAGGATAGCGACGTGAATCGACAACGTAAAGTACAAAGTAGCTTAAAATGCAATTGTGATGAGGCTTGCTCCTGTAATAATAATCAAGCGAAAGACATTGTCAAAGGGAAAGCGTGCAAGAGTTACACATTAAAACCAAATTACGTAGACAATACCAGTATTAATAAGACCGAGAGAAATTACAAACATTGCCGCGCGTGTGGTGCCATGTATCAAAATGCCAGGAAATGCGGTTGTCGCCAAACGTATCCCAAAGCTGTCGCGTATGAATTATCATTTACAAAAGGAAATGTCTCGAAAAATGAGATCTCCAATACTGCGACTCCGAAAATCCCCAAGCAACCGTTGAACGCGGCAAAATCTGATGCTTGTCCTTGCGATATTATAAAAAGAAATAATTCTAGCAAAAATCTTCATCAAACCAGTACATTGCAGGTAAAAATTTGATTCAGTTTAATCAATGAGATATTCGATTTAAATCTGATTGCTTAAAATAAATTTTATTTGCAATGGCAGTGTTCCGAATCAAGATTATTTAATTTCAAAGAGAAGATGTAAAAATAAAACTCCATTACAAATTACTAATACTTTAATTAAATCGATTTCAGGATTATTTATCTAGAAATAATCCTGAGTTTGTCGGCAATGCGGAAACACGTCGGCAGTATTTATCGGAAATATGCGAGTTGCGAGAATTGAGGAAAGAGAAACGAATACAGTTATTGGCAATGGCTAGTATGTCCAGCATTATTAAATCTGCACCAGTACGAAAGCCAACAGGTGAGATTACTTATAAATCTATCAAATTAACGATCTGTTTTATTATACTTTGAGGAAAATTTGCAAAGGAAAGAAATGCTTTATAGCGTTATAATTTTTCATTAATACTTTGTTACAGTTTATATGCAACGAAAAATTACTGACGAGGAGATGAAGGAGAGATCACGTAAACGGTATCTCCGACTAAATGAAGTGCGATTTAAACGGCGGCAACAAGAACGGCAAGAGGAAGCACGTCGAAATAAACTCATGGCGAAGATCTTTTGTAAGAGATTACAGCAAAAAGTATTAAGGGGCCAAGTAGATTTATCTCAAAGCGTTAGCGTTATATCCAATTTGTAGAATTATTAGCGCCTACTTATGTAGAATGTCGTTCCATTTTCTCAAATATCCATGACAGGAGCTATCTCACAGATTTTATTGAAATTTTTGTTGTTCTTACAGCAGGATTAAAATTTGCATATTAAAAAGGTATACTTGTGATGCACACAAGGTATAAAAATTTGGCAATTCTTATGAATATTGTCAAAATTTATTCCGTGGAAAATAGTAATAAAAAACTAATTTAATAAACAAACTAGAGCAAACAACAAATTTTAACAAGGTCTTTGGGATAGTACTTAATGTCATGCATACTTAATTTTTATAAACGCCTATCTTTAAGTGAGAAAGTTTTAAAATATTCTAGTTCTTAAAAAGAGAGAGAGATACGTTTTATACTTCAAAAGTATTATCTCAGGTAGTTGCGTTAAAATTTGTATTACAATAATGTGTGTCTTTTTTAGTAAAATTGCATAATAGGACTCAGATTTATAATTTATTTATGATTATTGAATATGTATTACAGATAGTGGAGGATCTAATCTGTTTTACTTAACGTAGAAGTTACGTATTTTTTCATTAAATCTATATATGAGTGCAGAGACGACATGACTAAATAGTACAAAAGGACATTGAATTTTTTTACATGCATTTTATATACTTTATCAAGAACACATTTAGGTCTTTTAGGACAATGATCTGTATGTTTCAACTTCTGTTTCTTATAAAAATGAAAATCAGATTAATTCCGATATAATTTCGCTGATTTAAATATAAAATACATGCAATTATGATTTTTATCTATATACGATAATAAATGAAACATTTTGCTAAAGTTCTTCACGTGCTGACGTTAGAAATTGAATTTAGCGAAATCATACCGATATTAATTCTTAATAACATAATTCACGTTTATACACGTATGGTATAACAAAATTATTTTCACATAGTAAAACATATCGTTGAAACATACATTCGGTTTTTATGATCGATAGTAATCGATCATAAAAACCGAATGCTTTAAAATAAGAATCATTAAATATGTACGTAGTACCTGAATCTCGTAGTATAGCATTTTTTTATTACATATGAAATATATATATATAAACGTGCTAATAAATTCTTTAAAAAAAAATATATATATACTTTCAAAGGAGAGAAGAGAATGTCGCTTTATTCGACCTCTTAAATCTTTATAACATTATAGGTGCGTTTATCTTGGACGCTCACGCGCTGTGAGCGCTTATAAGCATCATTTCATCCTTACTTGTTTACAAATATTAAACAAGGACAAATGATGTTTACGAGCGCTGTGAGCGCCAAAGTGAACGCAGCCTATATCTACAAAACTATTAATTTTATAGCAATCACAACAAGATTTATTGTGCGTTTGAAACGACTCAATCAAATGCTTGCACGTAATGAAAGAAAGAATATTGTATATTTCTGAATTAAATCAATTAATTGATTTAATTCAGAAATATATCAAACATTCAAATCAAATATTTAATCAATTTATTATTAATTATTCACATATTTGTAATTTTTTAATATTACATTAAAACAGCATTTAAAGAAAGAAGCGTAAAAATCTGAAACTTTGCACCCGAAAAATATTTCTATTCTTTTCAATCTACTCTACCGTTTATTAATTATAATATATCCTTTACAATTTTTTTATTTTATTCTATTATAGTTGTAGTTCTTTCAAATTTATCTATTAAATTTAATTTTTCTATCACATTTTCTATTCTTGTAATTTTTTGACGTTCTACTTCCTTTTGCTCCAAAAGTCTCAGTAAACGCTCATTTTATTCTAACAATAAATGCGGAAAGCACAATGCAACACAGCTAAAAAAAAAAAACTCCACTTTCTCGACTATGATATCTTCGAATATTTCATTTTGAAGAAAAACATTGGAGAAACATTCGCGTGCTTCGAATATTGTCGAGAATCTCTCAGCAAGATGCACGATTGCATTTTGTTAGCCGAGGAAAAGCCGAGGCGTGACTAAACAGTATTTTGTCGAGGACTCCATCTGATTCATCGTTCTCGCGAACTGGATTCCGGCGAATAAACGTGACAATGACCGCGACCGGTTGCAGAACGAATTCGTTCTTCCATCGTCGATTGGTTCCCCGCGCACGGGCGAGCGCGCACTTTCTCCCGGAGAATGTGCGGCCGTAGCGGTTGTGCGTGGAACCGCGTCCCACGAAGGCCGATTCGGCTTTCTAGTCGCGTTTCCGCTCGTTTCCGCCGCGAGAGACGACGAGGATCGGCGTGGCGTCCAGCGAGTTCACCGTGATTCAACACTCCGCGACACATTCTTCGTTATCCGTCTGCAGTGCGTTTTCGCGCGCGTCGTACCACGTCGGATTGCTCACTCGCGAATTTAATTCGGCTCGCATGATTATGAGCAATGGATCGTCGCGGTTGCACGTAGAGTTTCCCCGATCATCTGTCTGTTCGATCAGCTACTCGCTACTGGCGTGGGTCACCCGATAAAAGTCAGCGACACGCTTTGGAGCACTTGGGAGGAAGATGAAGCGATGGCAGGTGTCGTGAGAAAGAAGGGAACGAGTGCTCTCGTGACGCTTCTACTAGGATGCTTACTATTTTCTTGCGGTAATTATCAGCCAAAAATGATGTACAGGGAGATACGCATTTGTGAAAAAGGAAAGAGGCTCAACGGGGACCTAGAGAGAAAGCCGAAATCGAAAACGAACGTTGAAGACATCGCTTTATCCGGCATCGATGTCGCCGACGAGTCTCCGTGCGCGCGACAGAAATCTAGAGCTCGGAAGCTGAATTATTTGAATTTATTTCAGATTCTTTTTCAAAAAATTGTTTTACACATTTTTATAATTGTTTTATATTGCGTTAGATTTAAATATAAATCTCGATCATGCTAGGAACTTGTAAATATTTGAAATAGTTACAAAGAAATATTTTTAGTTTATGTATGAATACATAAAATTAAATATTTAAATTTGTGAAAAGGTGCAAAGTAATATTTCAAAGTTAAACCATCATCATTACATTTTATCGCGTCTAAAAAGTTCTTTAATTGGATCAAATAAATATTTCAAATAATGTTGGCAGTTTACGCAGAAGAGGACAATGGGGAAAAATACAAGGGAAAGTATCTGGGAAAATTAAACCCGTATCATCATCAAGTTTCCGGAGACGTCTGGGCTGTGGATCAGTACACTTTGTTGCTGACATCCTTTAATTACGATGGCAATGGGGCTGACACGTTTTTCTGGGCAGGCGCATCAAATAGGCCAGGCCCACAAGGATTTATCATCCCCGATGAGTGGGGCAAGTAAGCTATATTTTTTTTTTAATTTTAAGAAGATTTAAAGAGATAAATTAGAAAATCACATCTCGCGCGTAACTGCGCGTTTTTTTCAGAACAAACATATTGGACCGATACTTCAACAGGGATTTTACATTGACCCTGCCGGATAATAAGAAAATCACGGATCTCAAGTGGTTTGCAGTATACGATTTAGCGAGTCAGGTATTACAAATTTTATAATTGATATATTAAAATTTCGTATATATTGTATTGTTATTTCATATTTAACATTAAATATCTAAGAAAATTTTAAAAAGAATTATTTAAGTTCATAATTCATATGTACGACTCATTAAAAAAGAAAAATGCAAGCGTCTTAAAAATTGTAGACTTATTTTATTGTTGTTTGGAAGTCTACGTGTATAAATACTATCGTTTTCATTTATATATTTAATATTAAATTATAAGAAACGATCTTTGTATTTTTTTATCACAAGAACTATATATAACGATCAACATGTAATCTGTTCAAATAATTATTTGAAGTGATTCTTTTAATCGTAGAACACTTTCGCCGATGTCTACATTCCGGAGGAGTTTGATCCACCCACGCCTCAGAAAATATCACAGCTGTCAAGAAGATCTCACAATATCTCGTCAGAATCCATTGTGATCCTGGATTCGAAAACTATCAGCATCCCGCAATTCATCTACGATGGACAAGGTGTAGATACGTACTTTTGGGTCGGTCTTGGCCCGCAACCATCCAGCAAGGGGCAGAAAGTACCCGATGAATATGGATAGTAAGAAGAATAAAGTGAAATTATAGAATCCCATCTACACGAGTAAATTAATTCGTTTACAAGCCATCGTAAAAGCCTTATGATGTTTAAAATTGTCTAGAAATATATTTAGATATATCTATATTCTCTATAATGTTATCTAGAAATGTATATGTAAAAGAGTGCATTTCTCTTTCTAGCATGGATTCTCTCAGGTCATATAATAACGAGGATATCATATTGGAGCTGCCAGGCGACAAGACTATCTTCAATATAGATTGGCTGAGTGTTTACGACGTAAAGACTAAATCTAATTACGGTTCTGTCATTATACCCGACGGACTGAATGTGCCGCCGTCGTTGATAAAAGTTCTCAAGCAAACCCGGTCTCTTCCGAATTGCGTCCAGCTGCACAAGCGATATCAGGTCGCTTGGGAGATCTTCGGCCCGCAGATCACCATTCAATTGGCAGGTCAAGTCGGTACGCATTAACAAGCTCATAGATTCTCAGTTACTATCTTTCAAAAGTCGAGTTACTTTCTTTAAAAAATCGCTTGTTTTCGATTTTTCCAGCTGAGGACGAATACATGGCGTTTGGTTTATCTGGTTCCGAGAACTCTAGCCGAATGGAAGGTGCGGATGTGGCCATCGCCTATATGGATGACACACGAGGATATGCTACGGACTACAACATTACGGCAAAGGCGCCAGTGTGTAAAGTTATTTAAGTAATCTATTGACTTCATGACTAGAAAAGAAAAAGGGAAAGAAACGAAAGACAACGCGTTAATGAGTATTTTAATGATTGTGATGACAGTGTGGGAAGGTTCTCGGTCAATACAAAGGAGTTTGCAGAGACGAGCTTCTCGGTGGTTTAGATAACAACCAGCTTTACACCGCGGTGAAAGAGGACGGCATCACTATCATCACATACAGACGCACGCTCATTTCATGTGAGTCAAGCGCGTTTTTTATAAATGCTTATTGTACGACGTAGGCCGTAAATTGTACTTTCACACAGCTGATGTTGGAGACAAAGATTTTCCCACGGATAAACCCGTGTACGTGGTTTGGGCCTTAGGCAGGCTCGACAAAACTAATAACGAACCGAGTTTCCATGACGTGTACCCAAGGAACGACGTAATGCTCGAGTTGAGTCGCAAGGAGCCGGAGAACACCTGCATCGATTTCACAGAGAAAAACAACAAAATCTTTCCGAGGTGCAAAGAACGAATGGATTTTGGTCATATATGCAGGGGATTTTGTCATCCCCTCTATATATATTATTTATACATATAAATATATATAAAATACATCTTTATATATAAAACAATATATAATAAATATATAAATATATATAAATTGTTTTTTGATATTGCATAAAATTGCATATCACATATTTAGAGGATTTTTTTATGTAACTGCTCATTTTCTTCGCAGAGAACCTTGGCAAAAAACAGAAATATTTGACAGAAGCATTAGAACTTTCAAAGCAACCATCGGGCCCTCCGGAGGAAAACGAGGGTATGAAGGAATTACAGGTATAACTTAGTTTCGACCGTTATTCATCGCTATTATCGTTACGCAGAGGGAACTCCACGAGACATATTCGCAGGTAAACCATCAATAGGTCTTGCTTGGTACATCGAGGGCGCGTTGATCCCCGAGTTATACCTACGTCGTGGCTTGACATACAGTTTTCGCGTTCACGGCGGAAACAATCCACATAGCGCGGAACTCTATCATCCGTTAATAATAACCGACGAGCCTCATGGTGGATACGACACGCTCAGCGATCTTGCGCAAAGCAAGATCAGGGTGTTGGCTGGCGTTGAACTGACTAGAAGAGGTCGACCGCGACCGACCGCGGGTTTGTATAGATTCTTTTTACTCGAATCGTTTATATATATTTAAATATTTGTGCTTTAAATATTTGATTTGTCACCTTCCAGTTGGGCCACTTTGTTTAAGTAAGCACAATGGTCGAGACAGAAGACTGGACGACAACTTCCCATCATTTAAGAAATTTAATAGAACCCTTATGCAAGTCTGTGAACCAGGTAAAGCCTCTTTTAATTTTTTAAATCTATAAATTTTTCAAAAAAACGTTAAAATTCAGAAATGCTCACGTTTTCGAAAACGCACGAAGATGAATAATGATTTTAAAGATTCTTCATCTCTCGCAGGAGAAGGCGGTACCTTGGTAATAAGTCCAAACTCATCATGGCCAGACCTGGTTTATTATCACTCATTCACACACCCGAACATGGGATGGAAGATTCATGTGATCGATTCTTACACGAAGAATGGTGCAATCACACATAAATTATCATTACTCATTACAATTATGACTCTACTTCTCGGTTTATTATCGAGTTGAGTATAAATTGCAAACAAATATTTCCAAATATTTTTCTGCAATTTATTTAAATAATTTACATAAGGATGCGCTAAATTATTTTTAACGAATTACTAATTCTAGCGGTTCAACGTTTGTATGTCGGTGAAAACCGCTAAATCACTGTTGCGCTGGTTTTATTGGAAAATTAAGAAATTAATATAATAGTTCCTATAAGCTTTATAAATTAATTTTCGAATTGGTTTGACAAATCACAAAATCCTTTTGTAGAATAAAAGTACGCACCAAAAAAAATTCTTGGACAGGATAGATTTTATGAAAATCGAAACAAGAAGAAACCCAATGCTCCACGATTTAGCAGAGACCAGCTGATACGATTTTTCGAGACACCATACACCATCTCTACAACGTAAACATATACTACGATGCCAATCTACAATCGGTCAATACCTCGGAAAGCACGTCACTCGCGACTATTGGCACACCTGGCGAAAAGAGCGCCAAAGCGCGCGTATGTACACGAACTTGACATTTTTTTTCTATCCTAATGGCTTTCACGCGATTTATTATTGAGTCGTCTTGTCGCGATTTATGCGAGCGCAATCGGGACGAGGCGCGAATGCTGAATTGTAAGGGCGAATAAACAGTAGATGCAAATGAATTGACTCACCGTTCGCCGCTGGTCGCTTCGTCCAGCTCCGTCTTGTGGTCTCGGCCGCAGCTGTAGAAAACGCTAGAGTCCATCCAAGATCCTCCTCACGACGATTCGTCTTGATTCACACTTGGCACGAACACGCGACCCTTCATTTTCGGCACTACCGGTACTCACGCCCGTCGAAAACTCGTGATACAAGGCAACGGAGACGATGCGAAACATGATTGAACACGACATGACTTCGTATCATCGTCGTATCCGACACACGACAGATATTGGCACGAAAGCTCGATAATTCACTTCACTTTTGGTCACTTTTGGCACTCCACGGTATTCTCGAAATACTCACTCGCATCAAAAACTCGTACGAGACGATGCGAGTTGAAATGCGCCGCGACGCGCGGGACGCGCCGCGACTACGCACTGTCCTGCCTGATCGACCGACTGAGGCGACTGGATGAGGAGTAATTTCGATTTATTCACTCCCTACTTTACCGACTGACACTCGATAACGACGCCGTAGATATAATCTTTATCTACGCGGTAAAATATATTTTATCGGCGCACTCGTACAATCGGCGCACCCGCGCAATCGACGCACCCGCTTGTTGCAATTGGACACAATTGGACACACCAACACCACTCACATCGGCAGGCGCGATGTCACGCCGCTACGCAGTCACGCAGTCAAAAAATCGTGTCGGCTAAAATCTAAATCAATCTAAATCGTGAGCATATTCTCAGACTTCTTCTTTTCTTTCTTTCGATTTTCTCGTAAAATCTATCCTATCCAAGTTTTTTTATGCGTACTTTTATTTTACAAAAGGATTTTATGATCTATTTAATCAATTCGAAAATTACTTTATTTTATAATGCGATCGGTATTTAGGATCCTCTTAATAACTCAATTATATTAATCAATTTTATATACGCTCTCCTCGTTTCAACTATGAAAAAAATATTAATTTGTCATATTTAAAAAAAAAGCATTAATTTATATCAAAAACAGAAGCAACCAGATAAAAGGATGTCAAATGTTCTCAAGTTGTTGCAATAACTTTTTATTTCATATACCATTAATTAGTTTAATAGGATATTGTGAACATATAAAAGACAACATACATTACATACGCAATGCGTCGCGTTCGTTATCGAACAGTGAGAGAATCGTTGTGAGTATATTTCCAATATTTATGTGTGCGCTTAAATAAAGTGCCAATTGTAATAATTCAAATATTTTTTTGACAATCGCTTTGCAAAAGTTTTGCAGATGCATATCATATTGGGACATACACATCGTTAACTTCAACTGTGTATTTATATAACGCAGCACTTATTCTCCATTTTACATCAATTAATATTCTCGCTCACATATTGCATAATAATATACAATAAACTATATTTTATTTTTTAAAACAAATACTTGAGATAGCCTCACATGTGAAACGTGTGTTCCATAGCATGGCTAAAATTTACCAATTCTTATGCAAAAATTATCAATAGATATTGCTGTTTATTTTTATTATCTTATATGGCATATATTCGACATATCCTTACATTCCTAAATAAAATGCTGAAATAGATACAAAGCAAGTCCATTTTTATTATAATTTAGAGTGAATTTTTAAAGTTGGTTCCAAATGCTATGTGTTACATCGTTTCTGTTACAATATCTCTATTGCTCAATTTTTATAATTATGTATTAATTTCAACATTGCATATCTTAAATCAACATTGTGTAGTCATTAACATAACATTAATTTTTTTAGCGTTTCAAATATATATTATATTATTTTTATATTCTTCACACATTACAGGTAATAACAAATTTAAAATACAAAGCGCGTTTAAAGACGTAAATTATATACATGAAAAAATAAATTAGTGAGCAAAGCCGAAAAACCTTAATAATAATTAAGACTCGGATGTTGATAAATAAACCTTAGTGATAATATAACATAATTATAAATTTCATAAAAAATGAACGCTAAAGATTGATTTTTTGAATATGGAAACTTATTTTAATTTTAGTGATTTGTGTATCACGTATATCATCAGGATTTAAAAGTAATCTTGCAACACAATTAATTTTTCCTTAAAACTCTTTAATTTCTACATAATCTACAAATTCTTAATGTGGAATACAATAAAATTTAATTTGTGACAGCTTTCAAGAAAAAAAGAAATTGAGTAAACGTGAAAAACTAAGATGTTTCAAACACAGTGCTACATACTTAGTGATTGATATTTAGATACAATGTTAATAGATCTCTCATCAACATCCAAGTCACAAACAAACATTTAGCAGCATTAATATTTATAAATTATAGAATATAAAGGCACTCTATTACAGTTCCAATAGCTAAAGGAATGGAGCTATTGGATGATATTCAGAAAATTAGTGGAATAATTTTTCCATTAGATAAATATATATTTATAAAAAAGCACCATAGCAATTGTGATTTATTTTTGAAAAATTTTTTTAAATATAGCTTCTAAAATAAATAATTGATCAATGAACTAAAATTATTGCATATACTATTTTTATTTTTTTATAGCTATTGTATCTTTTGAAAAGAAAAGATCTAGAAGATTTCCGATTATCTAAAAGAGCTAGAAAGACTTTGATATATCTGACACAAAATTCATCATATTGGTGTCAATATTCATCTTTCTTACTTTCTTATAGAGTATTTTTTTTTTATACAATGTGCACAACTTTTGAATGCAGATTCTCTTAAGCATTATCTTGCAATAAGAATGGTTGTTCAAGAATTCTTAATATTTAATTAGATTACGCGGGTCGCTGTACAGAAGGACGTAAAATGATATTTTACATATTGCAAAGTATCTAATCGAAAAAATTAGTTTTTACAGAAGCATTCTCTTCTCATTCAGTCTTTTCACTTTGATGTTTTACGCTGCATGCTCGTATTTACAATTTAGATCATACTTAACAGGTGTTAGTATTCTAAAAATAGTACTTTCTTTATAATTACAATTTTGACATTGATGTTACATTTTGCAATTTTTATAACATTACATTTTTCATCTAAGATTTCCTTATAATTAGAGAGTTAACTAATTATAATATACACATCATTATTATATGTGAATCCTTTGATATTGTCGTACTTTTTGGAATTATAACAAAATACGTTGCAAGATTATTCTTAATAAACATCCAATAATTATTTGAGAATATTATCAGTATCATTCTCTATGAAGTTCTAGGAAATGACGTAACGTAATAGGCAGTTCCGTACTACGAATTCCATATTTGCAAACAGCCTGCGCGGCCTGACACTGAAGGCTAGTATAATTAAGGAGGTTAATGCTATTTAACGGATTAGAGGATATCAATCGCGCTGGTGTATCTCCCGCCCTGCTTGGCGTATCTAAATGCGCGCCATAATCCAACAACAATTTTACTATCTGTTACAAACAAAAATTCTTAATGTGAGTCGTAAAGTAGGACTATAAAATTCTGGATAATATAAAAGGTACTTACAGGGTTGCGGAAGTTATATGCGTTACTCGCTATGTGCAAAGGTGTTGACCGCGATGTATTTCTAGCATCAACGTATGCCCCACAACTCAAGAGTAATTTAACAACATCCAAACGTGGGAAAATTGTCTAAAAATATACACACACGCATATATTATATATGTATTTCGTTGATATGTATCTAATTTAGTTTTTGTTTAAAAAGAAGCATCCAGGAACTAATAATTGTTTAATTACAGGATTAATTAATACAAGTAAAAGTTCATACTTACGTGCATATCATCGGCAGATGTAAAATAACTAGAATTAATTGTATTTAAACTAGAAACGCAAAGATGGAGAAGTGTGTCCTCTGTATAAACAGATCTTGGATTTTGCTTCACTAAACCACGGACTAGTTGATACATTAGAGCTTTCTCCTCATTAGAACTCGCTGTTTCTATCAACAAGTAAATAAGATGCGTCACGCACTTCAGGATACGTTCGTAACTATCTCTTTGTCTCTTATGCACAGGACGTTTCTACAATAGTCACATTTGTATAATTAATTATACGGCAATAATGTCAATGCGCAGTACATATAATTCTCTAATTATCTTAATATATATAAATCACACGTACTTCCAGCAACTCTCTAGCTTCCGTTAGTTGACTGGAAAGTAATTTAAATATCGCTACTACATCACAAAATCGCGGTTCCTGCTTGTCTCGATTACGTTCCATCATTTCCAACGTTTTCTCATTCAGATCTACCATAAGTCTTACAAGAGCTTGTGCGGTAAAGCAAGTATCCGCATACAAGATCTACAAAAAACATTGATAGAATTTAAATTATTCACATACAAAAAAGAAGGAAGAAATCATATAATCGTACTTATAATTGTATAGAATGTTAACATGTTTTACGCACCGAATCCTTTTCTACCCTAATTTCTAATGCGCGAAGCCATAGATCTATACAATGCTGATATCTAGAAAAGAAAAACCTATCTGATGAAATATGTAATTATACAAATATAAAAATATCTTTAAAAAAAAAAAAAAAAACATTTACCTTAACGCATCGGCATATGACGCACCCCTAAACATCAGCCGAAAGAGGGTATCCTTATGATGTGGACCTAATATCCTTTCGCATATCAGCAAACTTTGTATTCTTATTGCATCTAAATCGAGCGAGATAGCGCTTAATTCATCCAAATTCGTAAACTCCGTGGCGTTTTTATAAGCTTCGCGTTTCGATAATACAGGTCTCTTTGGCAAAGGCACTCCGTCATCCGAGTTGACCATTCTGAGGATCATTGCCGTCCTCCAATATTGCAATGCCATGTGTGTGTCATTGTGATCGTCGAAAAATGTAGATCCCATCAGCTCGTTTGCATCTGCCAATCTTTCCGCAGAATACGATACGTTTTCCACTAAATCACACATGGATGTTATATTGTGTATATATGTATGTATGTGTGTATATATATATGTGTGTGTGTGTGTGTGTGTGTGTGTGTGTGTGTGTGTGTGTGTGTGTGTGTGTGTGTGTGTGTATATCGTAACGTAAGAGCATAAATTTCTTATCATAAAAATGAAATAATCATGTTCCAATATTATATCAAATCATCTCACCTAAGTAATCAAATATCTGAATAGCTCCTTTAAGGCAGGCAGTTTGGAGGGCATCATCATTATAACGAGATCTAAGATGAGGGTCTGCATTATGTTCCAAGAGCAGTTTGGTAGTTTGAAGTCTGTGCTCTTGAATGGCATAATGCAAGGCAGTTTTGTTCTGAATATCAGTGGCATTCACGTCCGCGCCATGTTCCAACAAGAAAGTACATAACTCCACGCTTTGTACAGAATTTATCAAACACGTTCCACCGTTATAATTTGCTTTTAATATATCAGCTCCGTTTTCCACTAAATAAGAGACAATATCTGAAAAAAATATATGATATCCATATTTAAAATTATTTCGTTAATCAAGATAACTAGTGCTATCTAAATACAAACATTCGTATTTGCAATAGCAAGATTAGATTATGTTATTCAGAGAAACATGTATTTAATAATAGGAATGTATCCTCAACAAGTATATAATAATTAATAATTATTAGATTCTTAGAAAGTGCAAAAATCAAATAAAGTTATATACTTGGGTACATGTTTCTTTAATAATAATTTGGTTCCCTTAATAATTTCACAAAGTAATTAGCATAGATTGCAGCACTTGTGAAGAGTCTAAAAGTAGATCTGACCTAGACCTACATACGATCATATTTCTGTTCTCATTTAATTTAATCACATATATCACTCTTATTGTAAAATATCTATTTAATACTTTAGATGAACAAAATTATTGTTTTTAAAAAATTCTCACTATTTTAATTGAGAGAGAGATAAGTGGATTAAAAAATCATATGTTATAAAAGTAGAATAAAACTGTTTCAATTATCATTTTTCCATTAAAAATGTTTCTACTTTAACATACTATTTTCATTCCTTTTCAGCGATCTGATTATTTAGAAAAATATAATTTACATCTGTAGAAGCATATATCCATTTCACAAAAATAGATTTATTAATATATACATGTATAACAGATCATTTTTATCTACCTATTTTCTCTTCTCTTTCAATTATATTTTAAATAAATTATATATAATTTGTTACCCATGTGTGTCATGAAGCACGCGGATCTAACAGGAGTGGATCCAGAATCGGAGACCGCATTGACGTCAGCACCATGGGATATAAGGCATTTTATAACTTCCAAGTTACCAGATACCGCGGCGCACCATAGTGGGGTAACACAGTGAACCGATCTGTCGTCCGGCACTTCGTATTTTCCTCTTTGTTCGATGTCCGCGTCGCATTTCTTTATGAGGTACTCGACAATCTCTACATGGCCCCTTTTGCATGCGATAAACAAAGGGGCGCAGCCATCCTTCACACGAGACACAATGTCCTTACGTACTTCTCTCTTGTATTTTTCCAGTCGATTCCTCAATGCATAAGTGAGTTGCGCTCCCGGTGCAACATATTTACATTCGTGAATGAGATCGTGAAATAACTGATCCATGGAAAAGCTCCAGCGATGACTATTGCTAATCCACATTGCCCACTTTCCGAAGCGGTTCAAGCGCAGCACCGCTCCTTCTGGTATGCTCATAGGCCTGGAAAAAAAAGTAAGGTTTGGGATAAAACATAATTCCAAAGTGACACACCAAAACAATTTTAAATAGATTTATTAATACAAATGTACTACCGAATTTATTCTTTATAGCTGCACAATGTTATTCTTTTTACACTTAATGAATCTAATTAAATGTTAAAGAAGAGAAAAATAAAAAGTTAAAGTTCAACTACAACGAACAATTATTCACCGAGAATAATAACACTTGTCGAAACAACATTGGACACACATACAGACGTCATAGCTCGTTTGTTCTAATTCATAACAAATGCATTCGTTATCAATAAATATATTTGTTTGCGCGAGAAAGGCGCGGCAAAATTTTAACTTATTCTTCACACAATTTGATTGAATGGAAAATAAAAAAAAACAAAAATAAACAGTACGACCAAAAGATTCGACAGCAAGAGAACAAAGTGTCCTACGTGAGTAAACAAATGGAAATTCGCACGCACAGTCTCTCATTACTTCAAGGCTGAAGCTTGCTCCTTGAGCACAACACAATTTCTTGATCTTTCTCTCGAGATACACATTCGTAAGACTTTTACGAAAACTCAAGGATACGGAATTGCGAGCATACACATACACTCACATACACACTTGCACATATAAGTACTAGTAGATGCACACGTCGACGTCGTCGGTCTGGAGCAGCGTGTGCGCGTAGACACGGACGAGACATAACCTCCAAACCTGCACGATGCACCGAAGATGCGCGACTGTCGCGTTCGACGGTTGCATGAATTACCGGGTCGGATTTCACGACGATAAAAGGAAACTTACCCGTGACATGAACGGTCATTCACAGACGAACAGACGCATCCGATTCGAATGCATCGGCGATCTTGGTAGCGCACCCGTAAATCACAGACAGCAATCAATAAACCACGTGATCGTTAGGGAAGGGAAATATCACGTGACGCTCTAGCGCGCAGCCTCTGCGCGCACTTAATTCGATTATTGCACTTGAATTTTTTTCGCGTTTTTCAACTTAGATTTATAAATATTTATAATGATGTGAATATTGATTCCTTTTTCTTTTTTTTACCTTTGATCGATTTTTTCTCCTTCTCTCTAAATCTCTGTCATTATTGTAGCAGCATAACAAGATGCGCGCTAGAATAACTAACTCCCGAAAAGCACATTGTGCGAATGGGTGAGTTTTTTAATTCATTGATTGATCAATCGATGCGCAAATGCAGCTTTTACCGAACAAAGTTGCATTTGCGCATAATGATTAATCAATCGATAAATTGAACTCAATATTGCATAATAAAATGGCATCATGAATTGACGAAAATTTTGCAATAATTGCGCTAAAATGACATGTCATAACGTGGAAGTTTTCTCAAAATAAAATTTCTAAATAATATGTGTCAAAAACAAATCTAGGTTTGAGATATAAATATTTTATAATTATTTCAAAAATTGTTTGATTCTTTATTTAAAATATTACTATGCTGAATGTGTAATATTTCATGCTGCAATTTCTACATTATAATTTAGAAGTAATGTATTTTTGTAAACATGTATATAGATTAATTTTATTTCTAAATATTTTATACATAATATAGTACAGCTAAAATTTTTTTTTCAATTATTAAACAATGTTTATATTAAACAACTTAATTTGATTCAAATAAAAGTCTAATTACGAGCTGTCACTGACATATATAGTTGATTCAACTATATTTGTTACTGTCTTTACTTTTAACCTTTTTGTTTCATTAGCACTGTTATTAAATTAACAAAATATTTCTAATTAGATTGATGCTGTTGATTCAACAGCATTTTCTTCTCTGTATATATTAATGCATTGCTGTCTAACGTTACGCTTCTTTATAGTTGAAAAAACAATATTTTCGATCACGGTGCGGAAATGCGGAATACACAACGTGCAATCGATTCCCGATAAGAATGCAGCCGGCTGACTTTCTCCGAAAGTGAAATCTCTGCTCGACGAGAAAGTTAATAACGTCTCAAATAATTTAAATATGTACAAATATTGCTTGCGCTTTATACTTCCTGCTGCATTGTCGTTTGACAACGACTTGCGTCTGATGAGGAATTATTTCCGCAGTATACCAAAAAGAAAAAGAAAATTAATTAGAAAATGTAATAAAATGTAAGTTCATTGCACTTTGGATAATCTATAATTTGCATCAAATTTCAGGAAATCTATTTGCAGTATTTTAATGATTGTATTTTTAGTTTTGCAAATATATATTTTTTGTATTAAATAAAAAACTGATAAATAAAATTCTATCCTGAATTTTAATGTGAATTATAAATCGTCCTAAGTATGTTGGACACTTTGGATGATTTATTATTTACATTAATACTTTGTTTTTGCATATTTCTATTAAGAATATATATTATTCTTCTTTACTTTCTAAACTCTTGATAAACATTAATAATAATAGGATACAAATGTTCAAGAAAAAATAATGCTTATTAAAATATAGCATTGTTTTGCAACATGTGTGCAAAGAGTGTGCAGGTGTGCCACTGAATAATACAAAGGAGATCATGTGATGTATATGTTATTTATTTAGTATATCTTGACAACATTGTTACATTATTTAAAAGAATGATTGTAAGTGAAGACTAAATAAATAATTTTCTATTTTTAATTATGCAATCAAATATCTGGATCTAAAGTTCATCATAAAAATTATTTAAATATCTAAAATCCATTGTAAAAGAAATTATTTGTGAACTGAGAATTGCAGAAATGTTAACGTATCTAATTTTGCACCCATAATTATGTTTTTTAATTATTTCAGAAAGCAAATTAAAATATAATGAAGACACATACATGAAGGATTCTAATAGAAAGAATCCATAATCATAAAGAGGAAAAATATACAAATGTAAAAGAGTCGCGACTCACCATTGAATGCAAGTGATAAAAACGGAATTGATGATTTTATTTAAATGGCAAATATGAAAGTATGAAAGTAAACAGGAAAAAGGAACAGAACCGGTAAAAAGTATTCCAGTCGACAGTAGGTCATCGGATTCAAACGGCCGAGTGTACATTCATTTCTCTGCCAGTCGCGTGTGCAATAGCATCCGAATGTGAGAACGTCCGCATTAGAATCGCAAGTTTCTTGATATCCATACGATATAAACAGCAAGTATCAGATATCAAATTTTCAAAGTAACAATTATTTTTAAACCACTCGATCGACTTTCTATTGGATTTTTTTTGCAGTGGCTAAAGAGTCAATCGTATTCTCGACTATGGATGACGAGACGGGAGAGAAATTAGACGAGGTATTCGGGACTAAGCCCAGTCTCGTCAAGGTGCAACCTAGCCATTGTTTGTTGCCGCCGAAAATTATCTTCTACGCGCAGAAGATACGTGACATGCCAGTGTACGAAGATGACGTCTGGATGATCTCGTTTCCTCGAACTGGTGAATATCTCAGTAATGCAATTCTCTAAATAATTCTAAGCAATTCTATGTTATTCTAATTAATTCTAAGTACCTCAATCTTAAATCCAAATTAATAGCGACTTTCATAATTAAAAAAAGAACAAAAATAATCTATAAGAGCTGATAAGCTGATCTATTGAGGCCAAAAATAGAACAATTTAATAATAGTTTTAATTGTAATAATTAATTAATAACCATTGACGTATGTTTCTTATTTATTACTGTAATCTAATCTTTCTTTATCCATATGTTAAACATAAGTAAATTAGTAATTCTCTTTCTAGCCGCGTTAACAAAATATTATAGATATATTATCTGACGAGTTAACCGCCGATTAAGTTAATCAAAGAGATATAGTCAAGATATTACCTTTAATTCATTTTCTCAAATATCACTTCTTGATATTCGTGACGTTTGAATTTCAGGAAGTCACTGGGCACAGGAAATGACGTGGTGCATCGGACACGATTTTGATTACGAGGAAGCTCGCACGATCATACTAAAGCGGAGTCCTACACTCGAGTAAGTAGATTCGTGAATCAATTCAATGATATTTTGTAGAATTGCAAGAGGCATTGTAATTCCTATCTTTATCGTTCTTTAAATTTCTTTCCATGGCAGAGGTTCGGTTATCATGGTCAACGGGAAGTTTGACGAGTGGTTCAAAGATCTGGGCGACTCTGTCGAAAACATAAAAAAGATGCCAAGACCGCGGTACATTAAAACTCATCTACCGTGGGACTTATTACCGAGGCAGTTTCACGAGAAAAAACCAAAGGTAATGACGTAAATTATTTATGTTATTCCCTTTGTAACATGTCGATTTCCCTTTTTCGCAGACAATTTATATCACGAGAAATCCAAAAGACACCTGCGTCAGTTATTACCATTACTGTAAAGTATTTCACGGTATGATTGGAAACTTCGACGACTTCGCGGAATTGATGCTGCGTGATAGTGGTACGTTAAACAATATGCGTTATTGATTCAGAATGCAATTAATATCACATTATTTCAATGAAAGACATAATGGAACGAGATGCAATTCTTCAATAGTATACCAACAATTTTTTCGTATTATAGTTTTTTTCCGTAAGGAAATATTTGTGTTTTAATTTTAATATATGTGATAACGTTTCCGTATTCCGTTAGTGCCTTACGCCCCGCTTTGGGATCACGTTCTGCCCTTCTGGAAGATGAAAAATGAAGATAACATATTATTTTTGACGTACGAAGAAATGAAACAGGTAAAGAGCCTGTTTTTTTTTTTTTGCTGTAAATCTTCTGATGGATTTTTCTTAATGAAATACACGTTATGTTTTGCAGGATCAAGTGGCAGCGATTAAAAAAACAGCGAAATTTTTAGGCAAAAGCGTGACTGACGAACAAGTTATTGGGCTTAGCGAACATCTGAAGTTCTCTAAAATAGCGGCAAATCCATCGGTGAACGTACAATTGCTGCTAGGTGACAATGAAGAGTTGAGAAATGATCCAAATTCGAAATTCATCAGAAAGGGCAAAGTTGGCGATTGGACGAATTATATGTCAGAGGATCTCGCGCGGCGATTCGATAAATGGACGGAGGAACATTTACATGGAACCGGCCTAAAGTTCGAGACGGATATTATGCTCGATGAAGAATAAGGCGCTTTATATTCCCCGGGAATGAAACTTGCCATGAGAATTTTTAACTTAGATTTACATTACAATCTCATGCATATTCATTGTAATACGATTGAATCGTCACATTTATGGACACTTATCGTATCTAAAAACACCTCAAAATTCGCATATTCGTAAAAGTTTTCCATTAACGATGCAAATGTAAATACATAATCGTGCATTTGAAAATAATTTATAATTCAAATTTTATTTGCAATTTTATATTCTGGATTATATTTTAATATACATATAATTATATATATATATATAATGTATGTATATATTAAATTAAATACATACATATATATATGCTGTTAAAACAATATGTATCATTGCACTGTCATAACCAGAGTTGATTAAGCTAACATATTTTTTAACTAAATTAAATTAAAGTTGAACAAAAAACTAATTTAAAAGTTACGTTAAGATTAAATTAACTTAAATTAAAAGTTAATTTTGAACATTATTCATACACTAAATTAAAAATCAGAATTAGTAAGTTTTTAAAGTTAGATTACTCAAAACAATTATAATATGATCATCAAATAAATTTAATATATTTTATATATTTTATATATATTTGTAAGTTTATATTAAATAACAAAGAAATATTGTTTTTTTTTATGTAGGAATTTATTATTATTTTTTTTATAATTTTGTTCTTTTACATAGACAAATTTCTAATTTAGTAAAAAAGTTAATGAATTTAAATTTGTGTTTCAAAAATAACTAGTTAAAGTTAAAAATTAAATTACTGAAAATAATTAACTAAATTAAGTTAAAAATTATTAACTTTTTAACTTTTAATTTAATTTAACTTTAAATATTTAATTTGTAACTTTTTTACTAGTTACTATCCTGATAATTAACTAATCATCGCTTTAAAAATTAACATGTGTAACATTAAATAAAACCCAGCAGTGGCACACTGATAACTGATGTGTAAATGATAAAAATATAAGAAACACGAGACGTGACGCAGGTTATTTTAAAAGTGTCTTGACATTTTATTTATTATGTTTTTTGTCTTACATTTAAAGGGACCATAGTGTTTGCGCAACTGCAGAAGTATTTTTAAAAACGATTTCCTCAACGAATTTAGAATTCAAGAATTGCTTTAGATAGAAAGAGAAAACGCTGGAGAGAGGGAAAAGGAGATAAAGGTAGAGAAAGCACGCGCATGAAAAGATATCTTTTTCATTAATTACTTACATTTCTCGCACACACACACACACACATTTTCTTTCTCTCTTTCTCTCTTTTTCTTGCTTCTTCCAAAATACGCATTCGCGAACGTTGTTCTTGTTTTTAATCATGCGACCGCTCGTCGCGATGGCAATATTTGCGATGTCGATGTCGATGTCGAGTATCGATGGCGATGACAGCGATCAGCAGCAAAGATGGCGCTGATCTGTGTTATGTCAGATTTTTAAAATTGATTTGAACTTCGTCGGGGCCCTTTTTCGTCGGACACGACGTCGCGGGGGATCGACTCGGCCGTTGCCGGTCTCGCGCTACGCCGCGATCGTCTCGCGACTCGCGAACATCGGGCGGCGATGTCCGCGGTGAGTCACGTGTAATATCGCGCGTAGCGTTTCGCGTACCTAACCTATAGTCGCCCGTTGAACCTTGAACCGTTTGTTCGGAGTTGTCGATTTTCCCCATGGGACACCGCGAGTCCGCGACGAAGTGCGGGAAGAAGGGTCAGGCCGACTGAGCGTGTTAACGCGGAAAGAGAAAAGATCCGATCGGGAGGATCGGAGAAGTGCCGGCGCCGAGAGATAGATCGTCGATCCGATAGTTCCGCTCGCTGAGGATCCCGAACTCGCGTCCTCGCGTTCGCGTCCGGGACGCGTACACCCCATCTCCGATCGTCGTCAGCGAGAGACCGGCGAAGAGACACGTTCGAGTGGATGCGGCTGAGATCAACATCTGGCTGAGAGATGCCGAAGATAAGGATCAAGCAGACGCCGAACAGTCTTTGGTTAAGGCAACGCGAGCTGGGTGTAAAGTTCCCGCTGGGCCACAACGACGACTTTCACAAAACTCTCTACTCCTCCATCCAGCCCATCACTTCGTGGGACCATGGGGATAATCTGACCGCAGCGAGGCATGGCGGAGTCTTCAATTTGGAATACTCGCCAGATGGGTCAGTTATAGCGACTACGAGCGCTTTTTCCCAGCGCGTTACGTCGAGACCTCTTGTTTCGGAGTCGCTCGATCTCACGGCTGATTAATGTTGCAGGTCCCTCTTGCTGGCGGCATGCGAGAAGAAGAGTATTTTAATGTTTGATCCATTATGTAGGAAATTGATACACGCTATAGACAATGCTCACAACGACTGCGTCAATTGCGTGAGGTTTGTAACACGATCTTCGTAAGATCCTTCATAGTCGCAGGCGAGTGGTACAATAAAGATGTGAAATATTGTCAATTAGATTTCTGGATCAGCGTATGTTTGCAACTTGTTCCGACGACAGTACGGTCGCTCTGTGGGATGCCAGGAATTTAAAGCAAAGGATAAGAACTCTTCAGGGACACTCGAATTGGGTTAAGAATATAGAATACAGCCCAAGCGATAGTTTATTATTGACCAGTGGATTTGACGGTAGCATATATACTTGGGATATTAATAGGTAAAGAGCGTTTAATTACACATGACTTCGCTTTTGTTTCATATATCTATTGTATGACTATAATCATGTACCTTGCGATATGTCTTACAGTTTTACGGAAAATAGTTTTGTGTACAATCGTGTGTTTCATACAAATGGACTAATGCGAACAAGACTTACTCCTGACACTAGCAAAATGTTGATATGCACTACTTCAGGATATCTCATTATAATACATAATCTTAAACTTAGTACGCTAAGTCAGGACTTGGCAGGATTTAAGGTACTTATCATTTCTGCGACTATACTTTGATGCTTGTAAACTTGATAATTTTAAGTCATTCTTATTGTATTATTCTTGCAGCCAAACATGTACAGGTTAATGCAGTTATCTCAAACTACAATACCGGTCGCAGCAAGTTACACTCATCTCTTTGCTCACACTCGTACGCATAATAGAGTAGAATTCCTTACTGATTTTCCAATAGGCGACGATGCTGAGGTAATATCCAGCTTACAAGTTCACCCACAGGGATGGTGCGCTTTGTCCCGAAACGTCAGCAGTGGAGAAAAATCGGAGGTTTGTTTCCAAGCATTAAATCGCGTGTTCTATTATCAACTTTACTGTTTGCTGAAAAATCTCATCGACGTTTTATCTCGTAGTGGACTTGCGTTCATGATATACAAGAACGCGAGGCATCCAGCAATGTGGAACAAATCAACGAGGGAGAGGAGGGCCGCCTGACGAGTCTAAACGTGGAAGAGTTCGAGGACTTTCCTCAGTCGTCGCGTTCGGGAATGACGTCTTCCTTTGTGATAGAGAATGGGAATCGTACCCGGATAGTGCACGACGTGTCGGACGTGAGATCGAATTCGTTCGATTCGCCTATCCGCGTGTCCGCGGATGCTGCGCCATCATCGATTAGATCATCGAGGACAAGCTGGCAGGTAACAGCACGCCGAAATCTACGATCCCAATCGAGGAGCCCGCGCCCGGATAGAAACGCGGTGAGAACGAACTTCGACATGGTTGAGGTCAGTTCGAGTACGAGCGCCGCCGCCGATTCCAGGATAAACGCGATTCACGACGACGATAGACCAGAGGACCAGCACGTAGATAACGACAATTCGGCGCACGATGCGTCAGTCGATGAGAGGGAGTACAGATCTCCCCGACCACACTCTCAACTCAATGACTTGCGGCGGCGTAATATGATAGATAATTTCACCAGTAATGTAGAACTTCATGTGAGCACAACTGACGTGTGGGAGGCGCTCGTGGCAATTAGGGAAGCCAGACTTCGCAGGGAACGAGAGAGGCAGTTTTATCCTGGTGCTGAAAGGAGGGACTGGCTTCCTAGGTCGAACAACGGCGTGAGCGTGAATCTTCCTCGCTCGTCTCACACGGTCGTGATAATCGGCGATCGCAATCGGGTGCAGAATCTGCAGAATCGGCAAAATCAGCAGACCATGTACGCGATACCGAGGAATCATAAAATCCATCAGAACACGCCCAGATTAACGCATTATATTGAGGAGCCCAATGTCGGCTCTGGTTATATCAAGGAGTTGTGCTTCTCGGCTGATGGTAGATTAATATGTTCGCCGTTCGGTTATGGCGTACGATTGCTAGCGTTCTCGAGTGACTGCGCCGAGCTGTCCAATTGCGTCCCACCCGCCAACGAGTCTGTGCAGCTTCACGAATTAGCAACACACATTGGCCATTCCGATATTGTTGTTAGCACGAAATTCTCACCTAAACACTATCTGCTCGTGTCCGGTTGCCTCAGTGGCAAGATCGTTTGGCACCAGCCAGTGGTTTAGCTAAATGGATAATTGCTTTAGTCACTTTGTTATTTTTCGTCAGTCGGTCTCTTGGTAGGTAGATTTTGCCGCTTTATACACAAGATCACGCTGACTATGCAACGTATGTGTGTGAATCTTTTTGTTAATATTATATAATTTATATGATTATATATATATAAAATTATATATAATTATATTTTTACTTGATATATACATATGCCTTTTTAATGAATGTTATTTAATATATATTATACCAATATAGTGGTACACTTGTGTATAAATATGTATACGGTTCATATTTTCTACTACTTAATTACATCTTCTATCTTGAGAAAAGATGGTTTTGCGATATTTATGTTTCGGTTTAAAAAGAAAAAAGGAAAGTTGCCACTGTTTTAGTTGCAGTCCGTATATGTAATTCGTGACGGCGTGATTCTTCACGCGTGTACATGATAAAACGTATTAAATAAACAATTATGACATATTGTTGCTATTATGATGACGAGAACGGTGTAAATGATGAGAATGGATTAAAAGAACATTACATTCTTATGATCGTGTTAGTAATGTGATGAATTTCTTGGTATTATTTCTTACATCGGGTTATAACTTTTTTTATAATTTATTTTCGCGTAAAATATTTAAAAACATGATGGAATATATTTACTATCCTGCAAGTTTAATCGCAAAGTTTTAAACAATTTTGTTTGAATGTTTATCACAACGTACAAACATAAAGTATAAAATATCAAGTTTTATTTGCAAAGGCACCAAATATATGGTTCACATACATATGAAATTATAAATCATGGTTAAATAATTAAGTTCTCGTATATACTAACGCAATATAGTTGATTTTTACATAAAAAAATGATTACTTAATAGAAATTATCTCGTAGAGAAAAAACATTCGTAAAAAATATTCGAATTAGCGAAACTTTAATTTTTTTTGTTCGTTTAGATATTACGTGAATTTTTTAATATGTTTTTGTATTTTCATAAAAATATTTAGTTTTTTCTTAATTTAATTGCTAAATATTTATATTATCTATCTCGATAATAAATATATGGAAATCAAGAATTAAATTCTAAACTTTTGATTTGTCAAGCAATATATTTTTTTAGATGCCGAATGTTTTTGATCTTATTAAAGATTGATATAAAGTTGAACATTACTGCTCTTAAAAATTCTCTCTAACGAACGAGATAATTCTATGAATTCTATTTTTACGTCATTAATTGTAATGGCAAGTTCTTTGATTTTTTGGTAAATTTTTTTTTGTAAAAAAAGGACCTTTATTTTCATGAGAAAGGAATAAAGTTTCTTTTTCATTAATTTACATTTTTTGGCGCACAGTTTGTTAAAAAAAAACCATTTGTTTTCTTGAGGACAAATTTTTTATCAAAGAATTGCCACTTGTGTATAAAAAATGCGTGTGTATATATATATACTATAGCGATATGAAAAATATGGTCGATGACTGATTGTATAAACATTATGTTTCGCGCAATGTCTAAACATGTAACAAACTTTTTGATCACATTTTTAATTGTCCAGAATTGGCGTTACATCAAAGTTAATGTAGGTTCATTAAACCGTCAGAATTTTTGTTCACGTCTAATAAAATTGTCGCTAATAATAAAAAACGCGAAACATACTTTATTTCTTCTTTACGCGTAATACCTGTCCAATATTGTTGTGATTGTTGCGAACACGTATTAAAAAATTGTAATAAATGAAGATTTTATTACTAGCATTTTTTATTATAAAAGAATTCGAAAACAGTTATCAAGTCGAATTCGGAGCTATATTGCATTTTTTGGTAAGAATGATATATTCGACAAAATCGTATTTTTCTAATCAATTTACATTGCAATCTTTAAACTGTATATAATGTACGGTCTTATGATGAATTTTTCATCTACGAAAGAAAATGATATCGTAATATAACAATACGTCATAAGATATTTGAATATTCTTTCAGCATACTTTTATAAGTGAAATTTAAGTAAAATTGTAATACCTGTTAATCGAAAAAAAAACTCTTGTCGCTTTTACGAGGATATCTGCAGTATATCTTAACATATCTAATACGATATTAAAAGAGAAGTTTAGTTGGATTCTTTACGAGGTGAAATATGAAATTAATTAACCGTCACACATACACAATAGTACAATAGGAATTAGCAATACTATGTTATAGAAGAAACTATCGATTATTTATAGGGATAAATTATCATCGAGGAGTGCACATGTGACTGGATGTATAAAAATCTGTATATTATCTAAAACCGTAGAAAAATAATTAACCGAGTGTTCAAAGCTGTCATTAGGCTTGTATAATTAATAAGAATGGCATATAATATCCTGTAATATACATATATACATGTGTAAATACGTTGCCAATTATGTATTAAGGATAATAATCTCCGCGTTTAAAGTATTTATCGTTTATAGCTATTCAATATGAATTACATCCATACAAACTTCCAAACATACTTCCAATTTTTGGATCAGTTATCGACAGATTGTATCACGTCAGCAGCGAGAAATCGCATTATTTTTATGAGTTTTTTTTAACGACATACGTCGAAATAGAAAAGTTTTTTGCATATTATTATCCTATTTGCAAAAATAGTTTTATAAAACACGCTTTGAAACTTGTCTTTCTAAATTATATTATGATGTAACTTAAAGCTATTTTATATCCTGTTTTCCCTGAAAAATTTCTTTTTTTTTAATGATTTATTAATTAAATCGCGATCATTTTTTGATTTTTCTTTTCATATCAGAAAATTATAGAAAATCTTTAATATAATCGATTGCAAAGATCTGTATCATTACACCTACGTGACATCGTGCCATTATTTTGGTTTCTGATGATGGATCCTAGCGGTAACTGATCGAAAACTTTAGTTGATGGATTACTAATTTAAAATCATTCTTTCGCATAATATCGACGCAGCAAAAGTTGTATACAAAATTGCGGAATGTACATTTTGTGCTAAACATGCAGTAAATGCTTGTAGACATGGACATGTGTGCGTGCATATGTGAGTGTGTTTTATGTTCATATTTTTGTAACGGCCAAATTAACGAAACTTTGGAAAATAATTTTTACATATTTAGAACTTTCTATTTTTTCTCATAGCTATTTAAATGGAATTTCTATATTGGTATCTCGTAAAAATACGAATTATCGTAACTTTACGTGTGCAATAGATAAAGGATGAAGATAAGCGTCATTAGAGATCGTACACAAATTATTATCCTTTTTTTTATTATAACTAGTAACAAGTGGCTTTTATCGATTTTTCTCGTATATTATAATGTTAACGTTGTGTACACTACGTGTTGATCGTTTTGTAAGACTTGTTTTTTATTGTATATAATAAAACATTGCTTAACATCATATTTGGGTATCATTTTATACAAATATTCCCAAATTTGCGTTTAACCTAGCAATAAAAAAATTCTGTGACAATTTAAAAAATTACGAAAAAGATTTTTTATTATGTATTAATTCTTCGTTAATTTTATTTAAAGAAATGTGTAGAATCCATAGCTCGTTTTTGGCGAGTTTTTCTCGATTGTATCTAGAAACAGGATGGTGCACACAACAACTTGGAAATAACTGTGTCAAAAGATTTACCTTTATTAACAAATATTTTAACTTATTTACAAAAATATGCCAGTTAAACTCAACAAATACCTGTTGCTGCGAACGCCTCCTGCGCCAGTTGTAAACTGGCGTTTTTGAAACTCGATCGGGTTTTTGGCGTCTGTTTTTTAATCTTTAATAATTGGAAACTTTTACTTTCCTTACAATTACATATTGTCATTGTGAGTCGTAATGTCACAGTATCAGAAAATGTAGATTTATTACAATTATATGGAACTTGCATTTCCCATAACTTCTCATTTACGTAATTGCATCGAATCTGGTCACACACAAAAAGGAAGACACAGGTCTTCCTTTTTTATTGATCAGTTTTTTCGCTTTCTTCGAGATCGAAGGTTTTAATTTCATTTTTAGAACAATTTTATATATATATATATATATCTGTCTCTCTTTATTATTAGATATTATGTTATCTATTTTTTTAAAATAGTAATATTTATTACCTCTTTCTGCGTGTGATTACAATTCTAATCCAGACACGTAGCTTGCACAATTCCTTTAACATCGGAACAGGAAAAAAAACGCGCGTCCGAATGTATATGAATTAATGCATAAAGTTCTACTTCTTTTTTCAAACAGTACAACAGCCGTATAACAGTGCAACAGTATGAAAGCTAAACGAGCAATACAAATCCGAATTCAGTCTAAGGAACATAAGGGGTAAATCAGTATTCGACTAATAATCGCTGCGCAAAGAACACGATCGAGAGCGGATCGAAGTACCAGAGATACGAGATGCGAGCTTGACAGGCGGATTGTACTACTGTATAGGAAACCAGCGGTTTTCTCAATGGTTAGTAATGCCTTCCCCGGTGTTAACGCAGTTGGAGAGTATATCGTCTACCATTCCCGAACGATCCTGTGCCGCCGCGAGCCGCGGGAGTCAAAACGATCAACGTCTTCCGATCTCTTCCGGCGCCCCGTCGAGAATACGGTGTGCCTTCGTCGGAGGACACGCGCGGGGCCGGTCATTAATCTCTCAGATCGCGAAGCGCGTCGCGATCGCGATTAGAGCGAGCCATCCGAGGATACCGGGGCGCACTCCACTGCTGACCGATTCGATTCGTTCCCGACGTCCAAAGTCGCCGCCCCGCTGGAAGTCCGCGCTGGACATCGTGCGACCGACAACATCCAGCGGCGATCTCCTCGACCTCTCCACTAACTTGAGCTTCGTGCTCGTCTTCGGCGGCAGGTCGAGGACCTGCGGCAGACGGTTCTTCTTCCCGTACGAGGAGGTGGGGATTGAGCTGTTGACGCGCACCTCTCCGGGGATCAGCGGTGGCAGCTCGCCCTGGAACTTACCAAACTGCGGCGTTTTGCTAAGAATGTCCGAGGTCAGCCGACCCTTGCCGCGGTGCTCGGCGTCGGAGATAGATCTGGTCAAGCCGGTGGAGTCCCGCAGCTTCTTACCGTCGTAGGTGATCAGGACGCCGGAGGAAGAGGGTGACGGCAGCTGCTCTGGTCTCGTCCTGCCGATCGGCGGGAGATAGTACGTATCCAGTCTAAGATCGGCCGCCATCTCCATGTCGTCGAGGTCGTCGAAACGGGGCGGGAAACGCGATGCGGGAGATGTCTTCTTCTTCCGTTTCCTGCCGCCGTCGACCGTCACGGGTAGCGACGGCACGAAAACGGGCGAGAATTCGTCGATCGTACGATAATCCCCGTTCTTTCGGACCACCCCGTCCTGCGACCACGACTCCGTCGCGATCGACAGCCTCTTCTGCGCGACGTCGGGCGCCCCCCTGTCGACGATGTTTCTGAGGATCGGTTTGAAGCCGCTCTCAATGACGATGGAATCGGGATTGAAGCCGGTGTTGCGCGCGGGCTTCAGAAGCTTCCACGAAGAGGAACCGCCCACCTGGTTCTCGGTGATGTCCGAATTCGATCCTACCTTCGCCTCGAGTTTCGTGCGTTGCTTCATGTCGATCTTCGCCGCGAGTTTATCGGACGGCAGCAGGATGGTCTTCTCTGCCGTCATCGTCCTCGGCGTCGTCTTCAGCGTCGTTATTGCGATGGGCGGTCGGTAAACGGACTTCTTGCGCTCAATGAGAATTGGCCGCGGCGAGGACGTTTGGAACGCGAACGAGAACGGCAACGATAATGCGCCCGTCATCATACTGGCGGCTTGCTGTAACGTCTGTAACACCGGATGGCGCGTTATTGTTACCGGCCGACGGATGATCATCAGTTGGGTCCTCGGCGGTTCAGGCTGATGATAATAACGAGAAGGAGGCGAAGGAAGCTGATGGCGGACGTAGTGATGATAATTGCTCGCGTAATGATGCGGCGCTCGGGAGAACGGTAGCTGGGTGTTGCTGATGGCCGACGTTACGTAGGGCAACCTTGTCCCGTGACTCAGTGACGGTCGCTGGTGATCTGCAATGAGGTTAGACAATTCCTGGTTAGTGGCGGTATGCTGAATCTCCCGCGCGAACTCCGTGAGATGAGTCCCGGCGTGAAGAGATGATGACGGTTCGTGAACGATCGTGGCCGACCGGTGTTGCTGCTGCTGCTGCGGCTTCTGCTGTTTCTGCTGCTGGTGCGGCAGGTCCTCAACGTCAACGCGATGCGCGTCCTTCGGACGTGCCCCGTACGAGTTTTCGGACGATGATGATGATTGCAAGCGATCGTAATTGTTATTGGCGTTCGTTAGTAGCTGCGGATGTAAGATGCTTAACTTGCTGTTAGTCGTCGAATGATGATGAGGGTAACGGTGGCCGTATTCGCGATGAGAATGATGAGCATGCTGTTGATGAAGGAACTCCGCCGTTGGCGTTACCTTGCTTGGCACGGCAATGCTAGCGCCGTACTCCAGATCCTGGTGATCCTGGGGCGGCTCCACGTACACCTCGTGCTTCTCGCTAGCCACCTGCGCCACCGACGGCTCGCGGACGTCGCAGCTGTCGTGAACGTTGATCTTCCAGCCTAGGTAACGATGCGTGAAGCACTGGAAAAAAGAATAACGTACGAAATCTCCCGATTTATGAATTACAGATCCGTTCGTCTTGTTTGGATACCGGATTACCTGGTAATACACCGTATCGGGAGTGTTCTCGTCGGGCGTCCATTCTACGATACCCGGCTCGCCGTGATCGCACTCGAGGGTCAGGGTGCGCTGATAAGCTCCGAAGGACGCGAAATCGTCCGCGGGCGGTTGATTCTGATCCGGCACCCAGTTGCAGAGGCGACCCACGCCCGTGGGGATGGCCTTGCCACGTTGTCGGCGCACACCGGCGAATATCTTCACTTTCTGTCAAGGTCACAGAGTGAACGGCCGTTATAAATCCTACGTAATAGTGTGGCTTCCTTCAGCCTGCTTCATAATAATAATAATATAGCAAATACAATGATACTACTTGACGTTTTACGGATCAAGGCAGAGTTGATATTGTTTCTTCTGAAAATATTTTGCATGCAAGACAAGGTTTACCGCTTTCTCCTCCGCTGTTTTGTGATAGTAGCCGCCTATCGGGTCATCTGTGATGTAGAATGGATGATAACGTGCCGGGGTATCGGCTTCTAAACCGCCTTCCGTGACAAAAGTGTATCTCTTGCCCCGCACTACGTTAATCTCGGGTATCAACAATCCATTGATGTACCAAGAGATTCCCCAGCCAACGTGACCTGGAGAAAGTGAAGCGAAGACCGGTTTAGAGTACAGATGTAATGTAGCTTTCTTGCGATTCGCCCGAGGACTTTCTCGCGAGCACTTTGCGGACTGAGCGCCGTGCGAATTTTGATTAGCCTTGCGAAAGTCTAAATGTGCTTCGAATCTCCAAAACTGTGATAAATATATATCGTAGAAAAAATAAAATCCTACTTTCTATTATAAAAGTCCTCTTTCTATTATTAATAAACTTAAATAAATAAATTAAACTTTGAAGTGTTTATAAAAGTAGAACCAATTAAAATTGTTTTATAAACTATTATCCCCAATAGGATGACATTTATTAAATTGTATATGATGAAAACTTGCATAAAAATTATAATCTACAATTATGTAGAAATATTTATAAAAACAGACGTAGAAGTATTAATCTTTCATAAAATATTGATAATTTTTGCCCAATTAATTTCAAAATTGTATTTTGACAAAACTATATTAATATAGTGAATTATTTTAGTAGTATATTTACAAAATTAAATTTGGAAAGAAATTGTTCAATAATTGAGAAAAATATTTAAGGTATATTATATATAAAACATTTTAAAATATAAATTTATATACATGTCTACAAAAATGCATAATTATTCCTAAATTATAATATATAGAAATATTGAAATATAAAATATTACACATCCATCACGATTAAATTTTAAATAAAGAATCAAATGGTTTGTAAAATATTCATACTTCAAATTTTATTTTGTCTAATTTTTGATAAATATATTAAAAAATTTTATTCCGATAAAGTTGTAGTGTTGTAGTACATCATCTTAGCGCATTTATTGCGAAATTGTCATTAATTCATGATGCCATTATTGTAGAATATTTGCCTATCGGAGCAAATGTAATTTTGTGTCGAAATTTCCTCTGTAGACTAGTAATTGTAATATTTATTTCAATAACGAGTTTTCTTGTAATGAGTTTAATTCTAGCAATATACATGCACTTTTGCATATGTAAACCATGTCGTGCGGAATAGTTTCTAGACTCAAACCGCGAGATACAGTATCTCAATATTACAACACTAATCGCTAAGATTTAGTACCGGTAATGGCCGGATAGCCGTGTTTTCCTCCGGTGGGTCCCATCTGCGCGTAGAAAACACCATCCTCTGGCTCGTAACACTGAATTGGTGGTATCTCCCAAGCATCGTTCGTGGGAGCCGGTGCAGGAGTCGCCTGTACACGTTGAATCTTCGTGATGACCTATTTCAACGCATTTTCGAAAAAAATAGTACAATATCCCAAAACAAAAATAATACTGTTATGTGCAATATATAGAAAAGTTTCTCTCCTAGTTTAATTAAACCTTGACTCTAAATTGCGATTCTAACATGATCAATTAACATTGTTTAGCCTATTTAAGCTTATCGTGCACAGTAAAATTTTTATCATAAGTATGTAATGATAAAATATTGTGTGTCATCTATCAAGACACTACTGAAATTGAAAAGTCGGGCGCCAGTCATGGTTAATCAACTATCAACGTGTTAATTATTCTCTAAATTCTTTAGAGTAAAATATCACTCTGAAAGAGTTAAAATTGAGCTTGTTGAAATGTTCAAATAATTTTTCACTCTGCGAGATTTGGAGAGTACGTTTGAATTAGTACACTTCAGGGCTCACTTGACTGCTGCTTGCCGTCTCGTTGGAAGGTTCCTGATCTGGCATGGGGCAATTCCACGCAGGCGGTCTGCCGAACTCGATGAACCGATCGCTCCTCAAATAGTGGCTATGAAAACTGACTTCTTGACGCTCGTTCAACGGTCCGATGGCCCAGATTATGGCCTGCGATCTGTTTGTCAGGATTGGCCGGTCCAACTCGTCGCTGGCCTTCAGCGGTCTCTGGTACGTAACGATACTGTAACCGTTCACCATCGCCGCGTTCAACAGCCGCACTGAGTCCGTGTTGTCCTGCGATAGAACAAGTCATTTCGCTACTAATCGTAGAAACAATAAAAACTTACGATACACGAAATTATTTAAATACGGAAAAATATAACTTTACCAAAATCTAAATACACAATTAACTTATAAAATATGACATACAAAAATAAAATTTTATCCAAAACACCTTTGATATATTTTACCGTTTCGACGATAATTGCTTAAAATCAAATATAAGCTTTGAGGGGTTGTTTCATCCCTTAAACTTCAAAAAATAGGTAAAAAACGTACTCGTCTCTTAGATTTTTATATTCACAACAGCATACTTCAAAGAAAATCACATTGCTTCCAGGTACAGTGGTGACAGTTATCCCTGTCAAAGTGTTTTGGTCATTCATCTACCTGTATGCGCCTGTCAGGGCAGCTGCCGCGGCGTCCGGAGCACTGGGACTTCGCGTCCAGGAAGTAATCGACGGCGTATCCCTGCAGGGTCTGCTTGTCGACCCAGGCTACGGTGACGTCCCCGCCGATCATCATGCTCCTCTCTGTGTCCGCAGATAATCCAAAGGACATGTACTGTCCGGCATCTGTTATGACAATTCAATTTTATATTACAGTCGCCGCGTTAGAGATAGCATTAGCACGGTTTATCCCTCGGCTTCACGCGCCTCTCAAAAACATCCATTGTCGAAGCCACGACGTTCAACGCGGCTGTCTATATTTACCTAGCTTCGCGACGAGCTGGACGACAATGCTGTCTCCAGCCACGGCCCATCGCACCTCGAAAGCTAAGCTGTCCTCGAGAACCTCGCAGTTAAGTTTCGACTGAAATCACACCGTACGAACTTTATCCGCTGCTAACTCGAACGAAACTAAATTTATTGTGGCAGTTTACTCCCGATATTGCAGATTACTATGCGTAGAGCCGTTCTCATAAACGTTAAAATTAATCGGCGCTTGAATGGACTCTTCTATCATGCACTCTTTACTTTCTTCTTATTTTATTTATTCATTATTTTACGCGCCGTTTAATATAACATTCGCACGAGAACGACTCTCACAGTAATTTAAGACGCAGAATGATGTTAATAGACAGCTATTATTCTAGTTGAAATCATGCATGGGTATATATGCAAAGCTCAGAATTGTAAAAAATATGTTTATTTCATGTATAATACATAATATGTATATAGAAAATGGGTACAAAAATATCAAAAATATAGAACACACATGTGAACCGTAAATGTGTGTGTATATTTATATATACATATATATTATATGTGTTATATATCACCCGCATAGGTATATACATTTGTAAAAAAAAAAGAATTTGAGGCTCTCCAGATAGCAGGTGAAATTTTTAAGTGAGAAATTAATTAAAGCAAATATCTAAGAAATTCCTCATTCTTCCATAATTATCAGAAATTTGTACAAACGCATTAAGGATGCATGCGAGAAACTGCTGCAATAGTTTTCATCATAATTTGAAAAAAAAAANAAAAAAAAAAATGAAAGTGTAACAGCAGCTTGAGATAATAACAAAGCAAAATGGCACTATATAATTTGTAATCGGTGTAAAATAATGTAATAAAATATCGCTCATCAAAACAGCGTGAAGTTTCAAGATGATTGCCGAAAAAGTCATAATTTCCCAAGATTAAAATTTCCTTTTTTTTTACAGAGCAGCGCAAGAGAGGAACGAGGAACATCTTTTCGCATAGAATAAAAGACCGGGGCGTAAGAGATCGGGCGTATCTGATCACATTGTAATCAGTAACGCACGAACGAGTCGATCCTTCTGTCCCCTTGGAAGTGCAGGAGCCTCGCGTACGAATTTTGTTGCGGATCGACCAGGCGCGAACGCGTCGCCGACGGTTGAGGACGGTACGAGAGCGACGTTGGCGACGCTACGTCGGCCCTACGATAAAATTGCTCCTGATAGCCCGCGTAGGCGGGGGACTGCGCCTGGCGAAGCTCCTCCGCCTGCCTGGGTATCAGAGGCTCCACGGATTGAACGACTTGGAACTGATCGTCCCGGCGGAGGAGCGGCCGATAGGTCGTCGGTCGTTGGTGTTGTTGCGAGAGCGCGCTCGCGAACGAGATAGCGAGGGGGGAAGGCGACGAGGAAGCGAAAGAAGAGATCTCGTATGCATTCGTTAGCGCTCCCAACTGTCCCTGCCCTCCGCGATGCACGTTCTGCAACACAAGGACAGAGACAGGGTTTTTTTTTTATCTAGAGATTGAGCATAGATTTGCGGGAGGCCAGAGATTCGCGATGACTACTGAATTCTCTTCAAATTAATTTCGAGCGAAGATTCAAATGTATTTAAACGATAAAATATAGGAGAGAGGCAACTTTAGCACGTATTAATTAATAATCGAGATTGAAGGATTGTGCCGTCCGTCGTTACAAATTAGAGAATGTCAAAGTTCCTCAGCGAGCAAAGTTGTCCATCGCGTTCTCACGCTGTCAGTTTGGTCAGAGTTATATGTGTAGTCAGATGTAGTCGCAGGTGAAGAAAAGAGAAGCCGAAACACGACGGAGAAATGGTTCTGTCAGAAGGTCGATCGTGGGTCATAAATACAGCTGCGCCAAGCGTCAAAGCACTACGAACTACATGTTAATGCTATATCTTCCTACTGTCCCATTCTCCCTTTTGCTGTAAGATATTGACTGTACGATACTTATGACACATACCTGTGGCGAAACACCGAGCATTTTGAGAGATGGTGGTACGTTCAGATTGGGCGAAATCTGCACGTGGCCGAAGTCCACGGCGAAGGCCTCGCACCATACCCCGAAGTGACCGAGCTGGTGAACGGTCAGATCGCCCGGTAACGTCAGCACGATCGTCTTACGATCGTAACGACGTAACGGCTGCTCTTTTCCGTTCTCGTCAGGCACCCGGATACCCTGCGACGAGGGGGTCGGACCGGCGCCCACCCAGAACTTGGCATCTGCAAAAGTTGTCACCTGTCATAATTCCTCCTACGTAATGCAAACGTATTCACGATGTATGAATTTTAAAACAAGTTTGCGGAAAGCTAAAGAATAAATAATCTGCATTATATATCATAGTGAGGATCCAGCAAACTGCACGAAAAGAAAAACTTGCACTTGATGATTTCCCAATAAAACATTAATGTCTCGCAAATGTTGCGACAGTAAATTATCAGTAAACATTAGTGTCAAGGTCTAAAATTATATATATTATATTAATAAAGAACACTTGCCAGGTGCCTCTCCATCGTAACTGAAACTGGGTATCAGAAGGGTCTGAGCGTCAACGACGACAACTGGCTCCGAACTGACACCGTGTATGCCGTGTAATGGCTTCATTTTCTGCGGTTTTGGATAATCGAAGCCTCGCGGTATCCTGACATCGCCGAAGTTCACCTAAATAGAACGATTTCTTTGGATTCGCAAGATTTTCTATCGATTGTCTATTGATCTAAAAGCATAATCATCATGACCTCGAAGGGATTTATTGAAAAGAGTTTAACATGCAAAGGGAAAGTCGAGATTCTTTTAATTGACAAGATCAAATGTCATGCACTTAGGAAGATCTGAAAATGAAATTTCAAGGGTTTTAGACATTTCCTATTGAGAATTCTGTAATGCAATCCCGGACGCGTACAACAAAGCCTGCGTACAACAAAGCCTGCGTACAACAAAGCCTGGTGACGTTTCATCAAGCTGCGTATGTCGTATTCCATTCACTTGACACGCGGATTCAAGCGGCCGTTAAGTCCGCGCGAGTGTGAAAGTTGTAGTTCGAGAAAATGATACCGGTTTCCCGTGCGACGAGCCGATATCGCGCGATCCAAGGTCACGAGCATACATCCGTTACTTACTGAGAATTCGTCGCACCAAACCGAAAACCATTTGATGTTGTTCAAGGTCTTGCCATCCGGTAAGGTCAGCGTGATGTCCTTCTTGCGGTACCGTTGAAGGACGTTCGTGCTGTTGGGCGAAAGGAGAAATTAACGTACCGGTATTCGAACAAGAGCGATCGTTCGACATTTTTTTTTATAGACAAATACAAATTGTTACAATCACATTTTACATTTAAATTATATTCAAGGTTCGGTTAATATATTTTTTAATCAAGTTAAAGTTAATGACTTATAAATTTACTCAATCCTGATTATATTTAATTAACAGAATGGACCGATTTATTATCGGCCTTACTTACGTTCCACGTTCGTCTCGCACTCGGAATCCGTTGTTACCCGGACCCTTGCTGTTCCCAGCGTAAAAGAAGGCAGCTAGAAGAATGATGTTCTTAGCGTTGACGTTATCGATAAAAACTTATTTAATAAAACCGATGAAGAAAGATTTATACAGCAAGTTTTTGCCGGTCAATGACGACGAACGGTTTGGTTTACGTGAGCAGATAGCAAACACATAACACGGTTTCAGATTGTGAAGCTCTAATAAGCATCTAGATATATCCCATTAGTGGAGAACGGGCATCTCGAGCAGACAGCTTATTAACACGTCACGAACGCGCATGCCAGAGAGATTCGGGAAAGTTTTTCCGGCATAAAAGTCGATCGCGGTCAGCTTATCAGGCCGAGGGAAAGTTTTCTCGCAATTTTCTCGTATCCTCCCAGAGATGCGACACAATCGGAAAGCATCCGTGCTGTAATTAATTTTACTTTATTTATTAGCCATAAAATTGAAGTTTCACTTGTATCTTCATCTTTCGATTTTCCAGTAATGGACTTTTTCCCCTTCAAAATGAAAAATGCGTTATCCAGAATATCTCTTGAATTGTTCCAACTCCTATGTAGTTGTAATAAAAAATAAATTACTCGACATTAAAATATTCAAGTATTAAAAAAATATTCGAATATTATTAGAACACTGAAAAATATTTCACGAGTAATCGAGATGATTCGCTTCCATGTGATTGATGGTGAAGAAGGGATTAATCCGCGATGCAACGCGCGATGTACCAACCTGGACCTTCGCCATCGTAAGTGAAATCCTTGATAAATAGCGTCCTTGCGTCGACGGCATAAACTTCACCGCTTACGCCATGATGAAATTCAGACAGCTTGCCGATCAGTTTCCCATAGTACGCTCCGCTGCATATTTCTGCCAAAAGCAAATTCATAATCATCAATTACCATTAAGTAACCGGCATAAACGGCAAAGTAATTGGGTGTTAGTCGGAATAAGAAATCATACGAACACACGGAATACGACTCCGTGCCGTAGTTTCCACCTCTCGCGTCTCGTCGAATGCATTTTACCGTTCGTTTTGCGTTCCGTATCCGGACAATCATTCAAGTACGATAAGTGATAAACTGCGGAGGATTAGCATAATTGGGTGCAGCGAAATAAACAACAATTACGGTACAGTGTTGCAACTGAATAATCGGTTGTCCACTTATCGACTTACGTGACATTATCGTGAGTTACATGCGCATCCGATTACTGCATGGAGAAGGACTACTTGGTGCCTACTCGCGCGTCTTGTGCATAAGGATGAAAAAAAAAACAGGAAAGCGTACTTTACATTCGTTGCCGCACATCTTTCGCACGTATAAAAATTTCTCGTCCAAGATGTCCTCTGCATCAAACTCGTCGAAAAATCCGACAGGTAACGGCGGATATTTTTAGAAAACTTGTTATAACGAGTGGCAGCAGTAAGCAGCGAGGAATGACAAAGCGCGGAAGTATGCTTTAATGCAGCGAATTACTGGTCAATAGCCAGGCAAACTTTGTCGTCCTTGACGGCCCAACTCTCGATTTGCGCGTCTAATTCGCGACCGTGGAAAACGCATTCTTCTCCATAAAAGAATACGAGAAACGCTCGTGTGGAAATTCTTCCTAGGCTGTAATAGGAGCCAAGTTAACTTTCCTTATTTTATTTGAGGCCCAAGAATGCCCACCTTGACTTAATTTTGCTTTTCAAACTTGGGCCAATATAAAAATTTTAGCCTGGGATTATTTTAGAACTGTAAGAACCCATATATGTAAGAGAAGAGTTGGGCCAAAATTAAATGGTATATTACTGTCCAATTTAAATTTTAATAACCACACAGTCATTTTTATCAATATATTGTACATTTTTAAACAATTATAAAAGAAATCATATAAATTATCACTGCAAAATCGTACATTAGACTATCTTCAGAGAAAAGTCGAGACCAAATTGGACCTAATGGACTGCAACTGGGCAAACCTCAATAAGTATAACTGTTTTGGTATAAAAGTCAAATCCAAACTAGGCCTCTCGCGGATCGTAACTAGCAAACTTGAGTTCAACTATCCTATACTCTAAATGGACTTGAGTTTGAAAGATCTTTATTTTGGAATGCCTTTTATATTAATGGCCATATTGGGGCCAGTATCAAATATGGAATGCCCAGATAAATTTTCACACGGGCGTAAACGCGCATGTGATTTGGCCGCGTTATCATCCGGGTGACGGGGAAGAGCCACAGTGGGAACCAGTGGGAACCAGTGGGAATCAGTGGGAGCTCGCGGGAGAGACAGAGAACCGGTACCCGGCGTAATAACGCACGTGCACGCGGGTTTATTGGGCTCGTTAGAGTGACACATCCCATTTGTGGGCCGCGGCCGGGCCGCTGATGGACTCGTTCCCAAGTACGGTAGGCCGGGTATACGCGATGGGTTAACGGTAACCGCGGTAACTTCTTCGACTTCGCGAATAAATTGTCAGGAACGATTGATTGAGCCGCGCTCTCCGCGCGGCGCGGTGCGGCGGATCGTTACCGCGCTCTCGTAGGCAAAATTGGGTTCCGCGAAGAACGCGCGCATTCCGGCTCAGGCGGAGCGAATCGCTTGCGGTCGCGTTCGGCCAGATGAGAGACGACGACGAGTCGCCCAGAACGGTCACGCGGTGCGCTTCTCGGGCCAATTTTTTCTCCGAATCCCGCGGAATCCCGGGCGATATCTTTCTTACTTTCGAACCCCCTTTCCCCGGGAAATCATCTCGAAAGCATCTCGCGAACAAGTGGCACGGAACGTTATGTATATACCTTCGCGCGTTTTCATATTGAAATGAATTCAAACGACTCGCGCTCGTTTTACTCTCAGGTTTTCTCGGCTCTTCAATCGAAGCTAAAGTGGAGGCGCAAACACGTACGAATATGATGAGGAAAAGCAAAAAAACGAAATGGGTACCAAGTGGCACCTGTTTTGATGATAATATAATTGATATTTGCGTTTGCGAGAACGTAGGGGAAGCGATGAATGCGACGCCACACGAGAGAACACGGATGCGAAGAAGAAGTCTACTCTAATAATGACACTCGTATCGCACGTGTGCCAGATAAGCGATGCGATGCGATGCGATGCGATGCGATGCCTCGCAGCGAAGTCTGTGCGCGTTTCCATTGACAGATCGTAGGATCGGGTACCCTGGTTTACGTTACATCGGCCACCTCGTTAAATCGAACCCCTCGCTCGCCCCGGACACCGTTATTCCGGAGATTCCGTAGTAGGAATAGGCTGTCATCCATCCAGAAACGTCGGGACGGCGAAGATTGGCGCGGCGCGCGCATTAATCAAGGTCGCCCCGCGCGGTTGCATGCGTTTCCGCGAAGGATTCGACGAACGCGGATTGCAGAATGTTATTAACGTAGCAACAGCGCGTTCGAGATGTTAGGATTGATAGGGCTCGAAGCAGGAATGTTGTATCGTTGCCTCGCTGCATCGTATCGTACGAGACGAACGCCGCGCGATTGAGGGCTTCGCGAAGAAGCGAGTTGAACCTCGCTGTTGCGCGCGTTCAACTCACTTCTTCACTTAAGAAAAGAGAGTTCAACGCGCGCAACAGCGAGGTTCAACTCGCTTCTTCACTTATAAAAAAAAAAAGATTTAAAAATGCAAGTATAGCCGCAATTTTTTGGCTGTAAAAAGTTAACTAAGGTACACTGAGAAAAAAATTTGTTTAAAAACTAAAATGTTTAATCCGATACGATCAACTAAACATTTAATTGGTTCAATAATTATTTGCACACAATAATTGCACAAAAAAAGAATAGTTTATTCGTGTCAATCATGTTTTAAATAAAAAATTAACTTAACCAACTCAATATTTAATTAAACGTATTGGACTAAATATTTTAATATTTTTCAACTTAATATTTTTCAACAAATTTTTTTTCGCGGTGTAGATAAATGATTAGCAAATATTGTGATATCGCATATGTTTGGTATTTAATCAATCTAAATAACAGAGACAGAATTTATGCCTGAACTGTTTGTGAAATTTAGATAGAAAATTTTTTCAGTGACACCTATTCATGTTAAGGCCAATAATGTTTGTTGTAAAATTTAACTGTATAATTAGCAGTGAGATCTAAATTTTCTAGTTCTAGAAGGTATTGTTAAATATTGCTGCTGTAAACTCTATATGTGACAAACAATATTTTAACAGATACAAAAAATAGCGAGAAATTTTTGTTATGATACTCAGAAATCTAACTACAGCAAAATACTTTCTTGAGTGTTCAGAAACTCGAATCGATCGAAGGAATTTAAATTTATAGACTATAGAATAGAGTTTTAGAGAATTAAATTGCGTCTCTGGATAAGTACAAGCGACACACAAACGAACAACAGCGGCGATTAATAAAAGATTTGATATAGAAGAAAGAAAGCAAAATTTCAAATATTTTTATATAATATCTGGATAATATGCCTCTGTCACCTCTGCACGTAAATCACAAGTCTACATTCTCGCGAATTTCTCGACGACCATGTCGTATAATTTGCCGCATATGAAAATAAACGAAGGTTATTTTTCAAATATGCAAAATTGAAGAGAAAATAAAATGTTATATTTTATTTATTTTTATAGCCCAAGTCTTGCATGTATAGAATATATTATCATGAAATTATCGCTTTGTAATTTTAATTTTTTAGCATCGAATCTCCAAGAACTTTTAAAATTGTAAATTATTATTATCATTTATCACACTTTTTGCAACCTCGACTGTTTTTAGAATGTAGAAGAAAAAACGGCGCGTTTTAAATAGAAGTGACTTCCATTCCTCGCGACAAGAGAAGATTGTTGCTAACGTATTCTCTGAATCTCGTACAGAGTGAAAGATCACTCGAAAATTGCACAAGCACAGTTTTCACTCTTTCAGAATGACGTTTCCCTCTGCGAGAAGGTTGTTTTTTTTTAAGAATAAAGATAGGAATAGATGCTGTCAGACAGCTGCGCGATGCCTCGAACGTAATCGCGCCTCGACAAGATTATTCGCATTGCAAACATTTTGGCGACTATTCGCAGACGCTATTACGACATTGCGGAGTCGGAACTTGTGTTATATACGGATGGCCAATTACGGTTATCCGGCTCCCACTTTCACCTCCTGGAAGCCTGGAAATGTCAGGAGGCCCGCCGGAGGCTCGCGGTGTTATCGCCCTTTCGTTTTCATCCGTCGCCGTCTTCGCGTTTAGATCCTCCAAGTTTCGGCATTTGGATTTTATTTCGGTCAGTTTGTAAATCTCAAGCGCGCATCTCATATTTTATTTACACATCGCTATACATTTCTAGACATTTCTAGAATGCAAATACTGTAATTGGAATTCTATAAGAGTTCTACAATATTAATTAACTTGAACAGTAAATTCTGACGAGGTCAACTTAAATCTAAATCTTTATTTTAATTTACCATTTCTCGATTACCATTACTAGGATTTTATTAAGGTTTCGTTTCTTAAATCTCCGCATAAAATCGTACGACGATAAAGCAAAGATGCCTTCTATCAAATAATGTAAATATGTAAATATGCAAAATAATTTTAAATGCAGAGTTTCATTCTGAAATATTAATGTACGATTTACATTATGTTAAAAAGGCAATCTTAATATGCACTTTTGTTGAAGCGTTCAAAAGTTTAGCTAAATATAAACCTGAAAATAATTTTGTTAGACCATCAAAATAATGATCTGAAACGCTTAAGTTGATTGATAAAACGTTAAAACTTTTTGCAACATTGCACTTCATGCTTGAACATTCTTCATAATTATTTTGACGGTCCAATAAAATTATTTTCAGATCTCTATCAAACTAAATTATTAGATACTGCAACAAAACCATTCCGTGTGATGATTGGAATTTTTAATTTCCATTTGGAAAAATTCAACGAATTTGAGGACTATTGAAATTCGTAAAACAAAACTTGATTTTTGAGATTCCTGAGGAATGTTACGATAAAATTGTTACCGTGTTTATCTCGAAAGAAGCTGAATTTCTCCGCGCGACTGATTTCTTTTCTTTCTGTCTCTCTCTTTCTATTACGAAACACAAAACTGGCAAATTAATATTAGTTTTTAGATCAAGCGATTGTTAATTGCAAGTTAGCACCATGTAATTTCTCCTTGCTTTCTAAAGTATGCGCTAAAAATGGTGCGCGTAAAAACGCGGAGCGTGAAGTCGTCCTAGGACGCGGAGCCGCGAGATGACGGTAAGTAGAGTGGACAAGGAAGCAGCCTGCGAAATCGCGTGCGGATATCCTGATTTTATTTCGAATGGATAGAAATGCGATAGAAATGCTCACCGGCGGTAGGTTCTAAGTTAAAATCTTTTGTGAAAATTAATTCATCAAAATATGTACATTCTATTACAGATCAACGCTGCGATTATCGGCATGTCATCCTTACGACGAATTATATTTACGTTTTGTAACTTTAGGTGCGTCGCCGCGAAGACGATAAAAATCCCCGACGACAATTTGATACGATAATCTAGGATCTCCAATCCCCTCACTTTCAATCAAGGACATCGCTTAATGAGCCACGATAAAGCGTATTGTAATATTTCAGTCTCTTCGCAATTATTTCGAATCACGATCGCTCGACGAAAAATTACATTTGGATTCGCGTGAGAAACTCTTAATAGAAGATTTAAACAATTGGCGACAATCGCGAGATTTTAATTAAACGATTTCACTGTGTCTCTTGATCGATCGAATCGGAGCTCGATGAACTTTCGCGATGATGACCAAGTCGGCGCGGCCAAGTCGGATCGTGATGCGAAAGATGCGCGGAAAGGCAGGGCAACACTTTCCGTCTTTCCCGAAATTAATCGATCGAGATTAAGCGGTAGAAGACGATGGGAGAGGACTTACGTGCCACCGCGACGAGGAGGAGCACGACAATCAGGCCGACGGTCGACGATCGTCGCGTCGGGGACGATGCGAGTGATCGTGCCGTCATGATGTCTTGGTGGTTACTGCCGAGAAAAGTATCTGTTGTCGATCCAGGTAACTTTGTTGGTCCCACTACGCGATCACCGGCTCGCCTTGCTTCACCGTTCCCGTTCCTTTCTCTCTGTCTTTCTCTCACGGGAAAGACTTTTCAGCTTTTCGCGCCCAGGTAAAAGTCCCAGCGCCGTCTCTCGCGGTCCGAGGTACACCAGGCCCGATAACGTCGTTTTGTGCGCCGCGAATATAACGCGAGATAATCGTCATAAAAATATAATATATACCTCGTGTACCTGGGATTACGAAAGGGAGACAATTACGCGCTCGCGGAGAGGCCCACTGGCGTGGGCGCGTCGGCGAGGGGGGGAATTATAAGACGGTGAGAATCCCGCGCGAGCGCGTACACGCTCCGGATTTCCAGGCGTTGCAGCGTTGTTGCGTCTCAAAATTGCCGCCGTCATTATGCGACAAATTTGACTGCATCACGCGCAATTACAAATGCTGTCGTCGCGAAGACGTACGCGCGCGTTACCCCATCGCTCTCTCGCCTTCGCGTCTGAACCTTCAGCGAATATTTCCCGAGTGAGCGCATCGTCTTTTTGCAGCCGCTTTCATCGCTTTTATCGCTTTTATCGCTCGGGATGGATGCATGTTGCAACGCGACAACGGACAACTTATTATTTTTCACCCGAGACATATATATGTTAATTAAATCTACCGCGTGCTGCGATAACGCTATCTCTCTCGCCAATCGAAATCTCTGGCCGATGTGGATAATCGGGAGACAAGTCGGAATCCAGCCGGCGGCGGCGGCGGCGGCGTCGAGAGAGAGATCGTTGACTATAACGAGTTCTGAATCGCGTGTAATAACGCGGTCCTCGACGATGTAACGCGGTTACCATCAAGCCGAGATATTCGTTTTGCAATACCGCGCAATGAGGCGCGATTTCGTCATCGAAAATGAAGACATTCCCGCAAAGATGATCTAACCCCCCTCCCCTTCACGTCTTTCTTTTCTTTCTTTCTTTTTTTTTTAATGGAAAAGAACGGAATACACGTCGCGGAAGATAAATTACTACTAAAACGTATGACAATTATATATTTATACATTAAATTTCTTCTATTGACTTATCGACGTGCATTTCTTCTGCTTCTTATATAGTGCATAGCTACTCTTCTTCAATTTAGTCGATACGTTGAAATTGGCTTTTATATCGTGCGGTTGATACGTGGCCCTTTTCTTTTAGTTCTGCAGATTGGATCGCGTTTTTTACAATGCGTATCTTCATTATCTTCGCAGATCTCCTTCAGCGAGGCGAGGCGCGAATTTGCCGGATTTCGCGGCGAGGAGCAGCTTTCCGTTGTTTCATGGGTGGACTGGCATGCGGGCTGGTCGCGCTTGTGCAGAAATCAAGAAGGGGTTTCGATCCAGCCTGAAAACCATCCTGCTCATCCTCGCGTCGTCGTCTCGCCTCTCGCATCTCGCATCTCACCTCATTACGCCGGGCCGCCACGGTGGGAGGGACGGAGGGGAAAGAGAAAGACAGAAAGGCGGTGCGGACGGAATAATTTTGTTACGTGTCCTATAAGACGAAGATCGTCGTGTGCGCGATGCCGCGCACATTCTAAAACCGGAAGCGTCAGCGATCTGCGACCGGTAGCGGAGCGTATTCGCGCGTGTGCGCGCTGCCCCCGAAGGTTGCTTGCTTGCTTTCTTTCTTCCTTTCTTCTTTTACCTTTTTTTTTTTTCTCTTCTTTTGGTTTTCGTCGCCGTTGAAAGTCGACTCGTACGACAAGAGTGACAGAACTCACCGGCGCGCCGAAGGAAGCCGGCAGACGCTTGGACCCGCGCTGTCCGAGAATACGACCTATGCGTCGTGAACGAGCGAAAGTCCTCTCTTCCTTCCTCGCTCACGGTGGTTTCTCGTAGAATGACCGGCTGTGCGTCTCAATCCCCGCACGCACTTTCGCACCGCGTGCGTGGATACACGGCACACGCATGTGTAATGATACGACGTACGCTATAATGATTCATGTAACGTAGGCACGCGATGTCACCTAGAATTAACGAGAATATTCCTGTAATTAGTTCACCGATACGTCTCCCGCTAATTAAAATGCACTTAGAGCATATCCTCGCAAGTGGAAGCGGAATCAAGATGAACATGTATTTACCTGCGAATCTCGGTCGATGTAATAACATTCAACATTCACATACTATTCCGTAGAAATCGAGTGTGCTTGCAAAAATCATAGATATGAGATCAAATATATAAATATCAAGAATGATATAAGTGAAATAGAAATGAAATATTTTATATTTTTAAAGATTAACGCTCTGCGATCAATGGAAAAATGTTAGATATTAGGAATAGGAATTAGAGTTTGGAATCAGTTTCCTCAATAAACTATAGATAGATAATAAGTTATGTTGTATTTCGTATAACACATTTAAATCTTGTATGTTATTAATATCCATTATGCGTTATATTCAATATTTATTGAGCAAACTGATTCTAAAATTTTAATTCTTATACCTAATATCTAATGTTTTTCCATTGAGTGCCGGGCCCTATATCAATAAAAAAATGTAGAGTAGATAAAAATCATAAAAGATATAAATCTGTTAAACACAATATGATCTATTATGTTACAAAGTATTCATAAAAGATTCGAACGTGTTTAGTTTCGATCGTATCACGAGATTGTAATATTCCGCTGTACCTTTATACTAGATTCTCCATTGCAGCGCGGAAAGTTTTAATTAAAGGCTCTGCGCACAATGGAGAAATATCAGATATTAGAAATAGAAATTAGAATTTTAGAATCAGTTTCTAATTAATAAGTCATATATTGTGTCTTCTCACATGTTATCCGCATCCATTGTGCATTTCGTTTAATGTTCATTGAGGAAACTGATTCTAAAATTCCAATTCCTATTCCTAATATCTATTATCCTACGTTATGCACAGGGCCTTACGTTTACAAGTGCGAGTAAAAAATTCGAACGTGCTGCAGATGTTATCAGTACCACCTAGAATGTACTTGATCCCATCCTTATTCATAAGAAAAGATGATGTCACTTTTTACTGTTACCTGCATCTCGTAAAACTTGTGCGCGTATAATAAACAATATATTTCTTATTAATAGCATATACTGTCTTTTAAGGCACATATGCATATATCATTATTATTATTATATTTTATATATATA
>QKQZ01026657.1:0-11082 GCA_003595255.1 Solenopsis fugax
TATATATATATAAACACATTTTTTAAATATGCTATTTCTACATTTAAAATACAAATTTAAACGAAAGAATTAAGAGATTAATAAATTAATATTTCAAGCTTTAATTTTTATTTTTGAGATGCCGGAGCCAGCGGATCCCTGGGAAGGCACGTACGATGGGACCTATCATCGTTCGTCTTGTCCTTTCTTCTGTATGATAGAACAAGATATAGTAGGCGAAGAAGATTGTCTTTTTCTTAACGTTTACACTCCAGTATTGAACAAAGATGCTTGTAAAGCTGTTATGATATGGTTCCATGGTGGTAATTTCAATCAAGGCCTTGGAGACGATGTATTCTATGGCCCTGACTTTTTAATCGAGCAAGACGTTGTTCTTGTGACACTTAATTATAGACTAGGCGTAATTGGTAAGCAGAGTTACTTCGATAATCGTTCGTGTGTTTGTGAGACACTTCATTTAAATAATTTCTAGCTCGTTTAAATTTCAAGGATGTAATCACTATATCGTTGTCGGATTATAGGATTTTTAAATACCGGTGATAAGAATGCACCTGGCAACGCAGGTCTGAAAGATCAGGTAATGGCGCTGAAATGGGTCAAGGATAACATACACTACTTCGGTGGCTGCCCCAACCGAATTACGATCTTCGGCGAAGATGCGGGCGCAAGTTCCGTTCAGTTTCACATGATGTCTCCCATGTCCGATGGTGAGACGCGTGATTATCTAATTACTTGATCGAAATAAACTTTTGTCGCCTTTCGCATCAGTGTGAAATGTGTACAACACGATTTACTGTGTCGCAGGACTGTTCAATAAAGTTATCTTGCAAAGCGGGAGCGCGGTGAACACATGGGCGATATCTTACGACGCCAGAGAGGTAGCCTTCAAGCTGGGCGAGAAGCTCGACATTGAGACTACCGATTCTGCTGAGTTGGTTATCAAACTCGCGCAATTTTCCCCGAAAGAATTAATTGCGGCCTGCGATGATTTGACGTTTCTTAAACAGGTATTACATTAATTGAACGTAGGTATTTCTTATACGCACGAGAGATTACAGGAGCTGAATTTGACGATGCAAATGCATATTCAAAGCGGACATTGCATCAACGAGTAATGAATGCTAATAATCATTTCGATTGTCTCATTGCAGAGCGCTATGAACGGCCGCACCGAAGCGTTTATTCCATCGGTTGAGGTTGACGTAGGACAAGAGATATTTCTACCGGCCGATCCCTGGTCGCTTTTAAAATCTGGAAAAATTGCCGACGTGCCTGTTATGGCCGGATTTATGGCCGATGAGTCCGCCTTTCATGTGCAGAGTAATCACCGATACGATATTATATGCGAAAGTTACATGCTCAGCGTCATGTAAACGATATGAAAACATTTGTTTTCCAGTGATGCTCGGCAATATCGACCAGATAAATGAACACTTTGAGAACTTCCTGCCGACCGACTTGAATATAACCGATGCCGGGCAGAAGAACCAACTAGGTGAAACGTTGAAGAGCTACTACTTCGGGGATAAATTGATCTCTACGGAAACCACGAAAGAGTTGATGAGGGTGAGTACTTAACGTTAATATCGTGCCGCTATCGCGAAACTTCGTCTAAGCAGCGCATAAGTTTAACGATGTGCATATTAAAGTTGTTTGTGCATTTTAGATGTTGGACGATGTCATGTTTAACGCCGGGATCGCGCTCAGTTTAGAGATTTTGAGCTCCCGAATTTCGTCTCCAGTTTACCAGTACATATTCTCTTACGAAGCTCCGTTTGGTATGATAAAATCTTTGGTCCATGTGGAAGCGGGTGAGTTACGAGTTTCCGTAGAAAATTCGTATTCGCTCGGTATTTCGGCGATGTTTGCAACGAGAACGAGAACGCGATATTATATATCTAATAATAAATTGCATTTGCTCATAATGTTTACCTTCTTCAATCAGGCGCTGCCCATGGTGACGATTTGACTTATGAGTTCTATTCGGAAATGTTGAAAAATATGCCACAACCAGATTCGCCTGCGGAGAAAATGGTACAGGTTTATACGACGTTGTTGACGAACTTTGCAAAAGATGGGTACGTCTAGACAATTATTAGTTACTAAATTAATGAAAGAGAGTGAACTGAGAAACCAATCGTGATATTTTCAGAAATCCTACATCAAATAAGAATACGTTTATGGATATAGATTGGGAGCCCAAAGGTACAGAAGATAACTACTTGGATATTAATCAAGAGTTAAAAATGAAGAAGGGCTTACTGGGCGACAGAGGGGAATTCTGGAAGGACTTGTACAAAAATGTCCTTGACTAGCAAAATGAATCGTGTCACGAGAATATAAATGTATAATTGATTAAATTTTCAAACTGATGGAGCGTAATCATTCTTATATTGTGATATGATATGACGGCAATATGTGGAATGTTATATAAAGATTGCAAATACATATCTAAATAAAGTCTTAACTGAAAGCATTAGTAAGACGCTCGATGAGAGGCGCTACGTCTCGAGGGGAGAGGCATCGCAAAGTGACGTCGTGATCGATAAAATTTGCACTGAATTATAAAACACCCAATTTGAGTTGACAATTAGGTTTTCTTACTGATGTCAATTACCGTTGACACACTTAATCAGCTGTATATTTACGGTAGACTTTGAAATCACGGCTCTTCCATTTTGTATTGCACACTTACATACATATATGACGCTTGCCGCAGCTACGTCTCTGCAGCAAGTGCAAAATCGCTGAAAGAGAAACATCGAGTCCATATCTGAAATAGCGAAATTGTTGCGGGAAGGAATGTTGATGCAACTCGAGGTAAACTCTTAGCAGTTGGTTACCGAGGTTGAGATTGGCAATTTGTTGTAACCTGCTGCTTCTCCGTCTCTCTCTCTTTCTCATTCCCCTCACCTCTTCTCTCTCTCTCTCTCTCTCTCTTTCTCTCTTTGTCTCATACTATACACGCTCGTACGTATCCTTCCTCGCGACGGTCGAGATATATCTGGTGGCGTAGTTAGTCACGCACGCACGGTCTCTCGCACGCGTTACCGTGCGCGCACAGCGATCCGCTAACTGACGTATCGGATGAAAGGAAAATTTATGCCTTGTCAGAGCGTTACGAGCCAAATGGTAACAAATAGGGCCGCAGCCGCCGCTGGCAAGAAACTCTTTTGTCGTTATCGTGCACGCGCGGTCGCGGCACACCGTGAACAATTCGCGAATAATCGCACGAAATGAAAATTATTGCGGGCGAGCGGGCCGCGTCGTTGCAGCTGTTGCTCGACTGTTCCGCGCCGCCTATATCCTTTTTCATACGGGACCGCGAAAAGTTTTCGTATAACAAGGTGAAACCGCCGACGTTGCGAGCTCCCTAACGAAATTACGCGCTTGTTTCGGCGAACGAATAAGCGAGAACTTTTGCTCGCGAAGTACGACCGGACGACCGGGGCGACACGACGCGACGAAATGAACGGAGAAACCGACACGTACGTACATACGTACGTCGCAAAAGAGGCAACGCGTATGTACGTATCCCCGCGAAATACGCTCTCAACGTACGTCGCTGAAAATGCAACCTTGATACGACCAGGCCCCGCCGTCCCGTCGTGTTTTATGACGTAATCAAAAGCGGAGGTGGCACACATATCATCGCTGCGAACGTCACACGAACTTTCGCGGTGTGCCGTTTTCAAGTACGCGGGAAGTCACGCGGAACGCGAGACACACGGGGCCACGGGTATATTGATCGCCAGCGCGATGGTGCAGTTTTGACTGCGGGACCCCCGCGTGCGCGCGAGTGCAATCGATCATCTCGCCACGGGCGAAGAAAGTCCGCGCCGGTGCCGACGCGCCTGAATAAGCGATATTGTTAAACGGAGTTTTCATTCTTCACCGTCAATGGGATTGCAGCGCAATGATGTTGCTGTCTCTGCAGGATTGACCGATCGGAAATACCTGGGAAATTGATGAGTCTTACGGGTTCTATAAAGCCCTCAACTTTCGTCTCAACAACTTAATATCTCGTCTGTACGACGGACGGGGAAGAAACGTATTTGCTCGCGTCTTGCGAGAGGAAATTTCACTCGTGTTTCCTGCTAACGCGCCCTGACGTTCGCGTTCCGGAAGCGGGGCGACGCGACGCGGTATAAATGCAAAAGAGCGCGCGCGGGAGGGGAGGGGGATAATGCAAAGCGAAATAAATATATCGCCGTATAAACGTTCGTCAATATCTTCATCTACTCCATTTAGCGACACACAAAGTTCCCGCGAACCCATTATGCCTTGGTGCTCGAGCTCGGTATTCGCGATACGATGCCATCCGAGTCGTTATGCCCGTCTTAACAAGCGGACAAACTCGGTTTGACGATGCCATAATTCGCACAGAAATGCGAAGCGCACCGAGCTTGGCGACGACACTTGACGAGATAAGCGTGCTTATTTACGATGGTTTGCAATTTGGAAACGCGAAGTTGTTGAACTGCCAGCCCGAGACCCGACGCGAGGGTGAATTACAGAGCTGAGCGACCTCGATATGGCGAAATCGCCGAAAAAGATTATCGGCATTACGTCGTCGTTGCGACGATAAATGGCCGCGTGCGTTTTTTTATGACACGCGAACGACAGTAATTTGCCGTAATTTGGTCACGCAACTACTTGCTATTCAATTGCGCGCGTCACTTTTATGGCGAGCGACTTAACTGGGATTTAATCGGGCTACCAGTATCTCCCTTGTGTGATCGGTCGACGACGGGATTATGTATTTTAGTTGCCCTGCTCTCAGACATTCATCCTTTTCGACGCTTAAGACGCGTGCATCCCGATGTGCGGTCCCAGACAAACATTTACGTACCTACCCTGCGCGCACCCACGGCGATTTCTCCACCGTAATGCATCCGATCGCATTTGGATTAGTCCCTGATCTTTAACCGCAGTGTGAATATTGAAATCCTTGGATCGTGTCGACCCAATTTAAACGTCGGCTCTTGGCCTCACCCAATATCATAGGAGAATGCATAATCTGCGGAGATAACGTGGTAGCTGGAATTAGGTGACTCGCAACTAAAGCGGAAATATAATTATTTAATAATACGCTAATATTTTTGTATCAATTTTACGTTAATTAACGGTAGCACGGTGATCCAATTTGTAATATCTAATGATTATATAGTCATACGATGATTTCTACATAGAAATGGGGATATAGAATAATGTGCGCTCTCAAATATCACAGGAGCAGCTGGCGAACAAAAGGGAATCCGTAACAAATCTGCAGACCGAAAGGAAATTAAAATGGCGCTCAGCTCTGCCCTCTTCTTTCGTATAAGTAAAAAAAAATTTGGTTAAATCTTTGAATATGTTCAATGAATGCGCGCAACGACCGAGCAAATTTATTTCATTCGACTGTAACGTCATGCACATCTCTCCACATTTTTAAAAAAATAGTAATCATATTTTCATATCCTCTTTAAAAAGATTATTTTCAGTGAAACTTAGCATTTTTAATTTTCACAAAATTTAAACCGCGATGTGTAACAATATTTCCTCTTTTAATTAATATATGATGTTGCTCTCTCATACGTGTAGCGCAGTGCTTGCAATTATCTAGATAATCTTCTAGATGAAGAAACGGCTTTGTTTGATCTTCATTTAGATTATTAAAATGTATATTATCTCTATTTTCACAGATAAAAGAAGTGTTATCTTTTCATTTTATCGAAATTAACAATAATAAATATGAAATATTGTGTCCGTACTTTCAACCTCTAAGTTATTATTTATAAAAAGAGAATTTTTCTAAGTGATAACAACAGATTGCACTGATCATACAATAATTGCGTAATATAAACATTGTCCTAAAACTATAAATGATTCAAAAATTTTTACAAGGAATTTTGTTAGAGTCATTATAATGTGAGTTATATGTATCCCCTCTATATTTTTCAACTTTGATTTTTATTTGTGTATTGATCCAAATCAAAAGAAAAAGATTTTTGATCTTATTTGAAGAAAAATCTTATTTTTAAGAAATAAAGATTTATAAATAAAATGTGAATATATTGTTTTTTTATCCTAAATTGTTTTACTCAATAGTAACAGTATTTTAAAATGATGTAAAAACAATATATAATTTTATCTTTATCTAGATAATTAAAAATTAAATCATCTAATCTAAGATAATTTACATGCGATTTATCTTATCTGTAAATAATTTGAAGTTGTGTAAGCGCAACACTGATATAACGTATATCTCGCCTTTAAAAGAACGATGCCAAAATCAATACTTTGAGAGTAACAGAATCCTCTTAGGGGATCATTATGGGGAGACCGTGAGGGTTAATACGCGGTAAATTAGACATTGTCGCTTAACGATAGTTCCTGACAAATATGAGGGGCAGTATGAAACAGCGCAAATGTTTGTACTGTATTACGCCGCTGCTACCACTCCCATTTCCGGTAATACGTGTGCAAGCGGCATGCACATTTTAATGCTGGCGGTTTGCATATCGCCACCCCAGTGTGGTAAACTAGGAAAAATGAAATGCTATTGAGCCATTAACAACTTGATCAATAAATAATGGCGGCTTAACGCTTTTCTATAATTATAAGTGGTGTCCTGGGTTTGAATTGCGTGAGATTTACAGAGTTTGTGGCACACACGTATTTGCCATCTCCGTGACGATCGTTTTTTCGAATAACCGCGCGACCGCTAGAGTTCGTTTAGTCGCAAATGTGCTCGTATATTTCAATTATTCGCTTAGTAAGGCTCATTACGTATTCAATAGAAGTTAATAGCCATTTTACACATCAATGAATAATTTCTATAAATGCTGCAATAATACTTGTGAGAAATTTTTACGTAAATCTGCCTAATATCATAATGTTGTGTAAATACATACATATGATATTATATGATTCATATGATATTATAAATGCCGTAGTAAACTGTACTCTACATTGATGCGTGTAAACCGCTTCTCATGCACGTCCTAATGCTTATTATTTATACGTGTGGCGCCGAACACAGGTGGAAAATTTGTGTAAAATTTAACACATGTATCACATGCCCCCAAATTTTGTGTTAATTTAACACAAGATGAATATATAGAAAGTATCATAAATATAATGTAAAAAATTAACGCAAAAAATGTAACAGTCAGACACAATTTGGAAACGTATTTCTTCATTAAAATTACCATTTACAATATGTCTACATTTTATTTATTTATCTCAGAATTTAAAACTAAATTATTTTTATTTTACGTCATTTCTTCATTTGCTGATAAATTGTGTTATTTTAAGAAATGCTGAATATCAATTTATTACAAAATATTCAAATATAATAATTACATTATTTTCAATTAACATTCGGATATGTTAAAAATCCAATACAAAATTTTAACAAGGACTTTAACATAAGTACAAAACATTTTCTACTGTAGTGTAATGTAACATTTAAATTGACGTTCTTCATAAAATGTAAAACGTCTATGCGACGATAATAAATGAACAACGCCGATATATTCAAAGACATTTAATTACGATTAATGATCTGTTAATCGTATTGTTGCTTCTTTCTCGCAAATCTCCGGAGCATACATATAATTTGCAAAATGCCGGGTAAATAATTCTATAATGTATTTACATTATAGTCATTCACAACACCGACGCGGCGACGACGGCGTAACAATCGAGCCGCGTTGGTCGGATGTCATTGTTTGCCCATCCCCTAAGGCTAACCACCGTCACCCACAATATTACAGAATTACTACATGGCCCGTCCGTTCGTCGTCGCCTCTCACTCGAACCAATATCATGTACATTACGTACGTACATCGGCGGACTCCGCCGCCTCCAATATTAGTTCCGATGCCAGTACGGAAATTGCATTGATAATGCTAATTAAATTGGTTTGTTTGTTAATTGGACCTGTAAAGGTCCCGATCCTTGTGTGTCCTCTGGTAGATTACCCTGCTATCGATCTATCGGGTACGCTTTCGCCGCGTCAAATCAAGCGTGATTCTCAGTGTCGGTCGATACAATATGTTGTCGCCCGCTTTACGTTCTATGTCACATATAGTTTTGGTAACAATTTTCGATTTGCCGTCACGTCGTTTATACCGCGCCAGATATTGGACAGTGCCGAGTTAATTACCACATTATATATCGTCGCGCTAAGATAATCGTTTCTGTCCCACTTTAGATATGACGGGACCTAAGCACGAACAAGTTATTAATCTAGTTGACACGATAAATAATCAAATTGCACAGTTTCGATGAAAATTGCTATCACTACCGTAAATGGTAAAATAATTGCAACGCTCGACACGTAAATCCGAACGATTATTTGCTTCATGTAAAAATAGCCTCGTAATGATTATACAACGTGTAAAGAAACATTATACATAGTTATCGTTAACTATTAAAAGGCATGACCTCACACTTCCAGATAATTTTTTTTCTTCTGACAATGACCCTTGCGCGATCGATAGAATCATTAAATAGTAGAGCATCCATTTTTTTGTAGTGCCGTCCTTGTTTTCCAGTTTAGACGTTCTCGCTCTTCAAGACTAGGACGCGTCCTTGCCCTGGTCGCAATACAATAACTGACGCGATACGTACATCAAATGCAATCGGTTCAGCATTGGAGAATCTTACGGGTCAATTGTTAAAACGTAATAATCTTTCCTGCACGTAAATATAACTTTTACAAAAATGTATAATACGCATAGAACTTGCGAATATGTAACTTTATCATCCGCATAAATGCATGAAATTTATTTAGACGATAAAAAATTTGGCGTTTGGTATTTACAAAGTTCCATAATTAAATTTGCCCTTTTCAGTGAACGCTTCTCACGAAGGTATAATCGAATGTAGTTAGATTAAGAATGACAAAGCGAATTCTCGCTCTTGAGGTGGCTTAAATCACTAATCTATCGATTAACATGCAAATGGCCTGGCCAATTGTGTGAACGTTATGATTAATTGCGTTAAATTATTTTAATTAAGATTTTAGTCATCGAAACACTTCGCGTATATATGAAGATATGCAGATTAGTATAACTGCATCACAAGGGTTCCTGCATTTAAATACAACGTTGTATTTAACTGCATTAAACGTTAACTAAGATTTTACAGACTATCACGCGACTACGGTTCACTGAAACGAGGATGATTAATAGCTAGAGTTTACCACACGAAAATAGCCATAAGACATGAGAGCTACCTATGTGAAATCCGTTCATGCCTATAGGGTACGCATTATGAAAATAGGTCGTTGTTTTGGTGCAACAGCTTGGTCAATGTGCAAATCAATTATACCGCGTTTAAACAGAATCGCGTAGCGCAAAACAATGTGCCAGTTCAGACGTGACGTGCGCAGTCTCGTTGATATATACCGAGTTAATACCACCCCTGAAATATATTATGTCATAAATAATTTATACAGCGCAATGATTACGCAAGTCCAATTTGTAGAGCGATTTGCACTCGATGAAACCATACGAACGCAAAACGAATATTGGAATTAATCTCGCGATTGGTTACAAATCCGTAAGTCACACAACAGCAATTTATTCAATTTGTTCTGTTCTATACGATAATTTCGCGATGTCAGTCGCGAATTCTACGCGGCGCCGCGCCGTTCGTAATTATAACTTTCGAAGGGGATCACCGGAGCACGAATGTTCCTTGGTTATTTATATATTTTCTTCATATTCTACACGCTATTTGTGATCTCGGGGGAATAACATAACTAATTTCCATACAGAAACTGCGAAGCGAATATCGAAAAATTCTCGCACAATGCAAAGCGTATCCCATCGGCTTTGTCGATGCAAGCGCTATTTTGCCGTCATGCTGAAAATGAATACGAATCCAGTTGCAACTGCGTCCGATAATTTTATTTTATATTCCGCGAGAGATAAATCTGAAAAATACTTGGATTAATAATCCACCAATCGGATTGTGATAACGATATCAACGGTTGTATGCTGCAATGCATTCATCAATTGTTATTGCGAAGTCAATTCTGATCTGCAAAATTATCCATCAAAGATCTGATTTGCGTGAGACCTGTCTGTTATTTTTATACATTTAACGCAATATATAATCATAGTAAGGTTTGTCGCCCTTTTCAACAAGCTCTGCGTTAAATAAAGTCAGAAAACGAAATCCTTAGAAAAGAGGATTGAAAAAGGTTTCTTTGAATTAAAAAAAAAAAAAAAAAAAAAAAGTATAGCGACGTCCGTTGCGGCAAATTCACTTTAATTTTACTGAGAAATTTTATATTTTGCTTTCCTTGATAAATACAACAACTTTCTTGAATAAATCTAATTTTAACGCTAATAATATACGCCTAGCACTTTGGCGTGACAAGAAATAAAAAGTTATTTTTATATCCGGTGTCTATTTCACGTTGTCGTTTCCTTCTCGACATTTCCGCATTCCTCAGTATTCTTCGCATCTTGCTATAAAAATCCTGCCATTCGAGGGCGAGGGATTATTATCAGTGCTTATTATCGCCCACCTTGGCGATAGAGATTACAGAATCATCCACGTGGTAAAACGGCCCAATTTGCCACTCGAATAAACCTCGCAGCCGTACCGAGCTGCCTTGTACGAGAATGAAAAAAATAGAAGGGATGGAGAAGCCGGGAGAGAGATCGCCCGGCTGATTATCCGGGCTCAACCAATCTTCATCATGCAGCTGTTTTTCTCATCCTGCGAGACGATGCCGCTACCAGGCGCCGGTCTCCCTTTTCGCGAACAGCGAAAGAAGTCCCTGGCGACTCGCGCAGCGGCCGCGCGCTATTTTTCCTTGGGAATTAACCAACCTTGGCAATCGGCGTTCATAAACAGCGCCCGCGAATCCCACTGTTGGCGGTGATACGTGCAGGGGGTCCTATCGTGCTACAGCCAAAAGAAAAATCTGCCCGCGCCCCGAGACAAAAGTGTCCACTCTCTACCGAGCTATTTTATCTTAACTGCTGCAGGTTTTCTCCGCTCAGCCCGTCAAGTTTTCCTTGTCCTTCTTCTGCGCTTGTCCCTCTGCCCTTGTGTGTGTGTGTGTGTGTGTGT